>VDFB02347451.1:0-50352 GCA_007258455.2 Sequoia sempervirens
TTTTATTCACCATCAAAGTCAAATAAAGTTTTACTTACCATTCTCAAAATACGTAATACTTATAAAAAATTCATCATATGTAGCATCACTACTTGCAACGTTGTCCTTCTTGGACCTTGCATCGAGTGTCCTTACTATCACATAGGGAAAACTTGTATGCATCCTACATACTTACACTCTCAAAGAGCTTACATGTTGTACTCATAGTATCCCTTATGTACATCCCATGTACAATAATATCAAAATAACACGACACCTATTCTATAGTGACTAGAAAGCACGTTCTTATTGGCCACAAATTTATCCTTAGTATAATCCAAATAGAAAAGAAATAACAATGCATTGTGCACTACACTGTGGGTCCCATCCTTCCTTTTGGTATTCACACCTTCAAATAACTCAAAAGCCAAGTTCACCCCTTTTCTTACTTATCTATTTACTTTATCCAAACGTAATTCTCTTGACCACTTGTCTGTCTTGAGCACAACTTTGCTCTTGGATCCTGTCAATTATGATACAACTTCATACTTAAGCTTTGTATCGACAAAGTTTCATTGATCTCTTTGATCTATTACTCCTTTTAGATAAACTATCTGTTAGTGTAGGTTTTTTTATTTTCCTTATGTTAGGAATATTTTGTTTTTATCATCATTGTTTCGCTGCTTAGGTTTATTAAGATGGCAGTAATGCCGGGGACGTGAATACAACGGCCATTGTCCGCTCACCCACATGGGTAGTTGATTTGCATGCGCGTTGGCTGCCTCTCCGCGGCCACTTGTTTTTGTATTGCGCACCAGTAGTTTATGGGAGTAGTTAGGTTTCTCGCACTCGCGGATTTCCATGTTGCCTCTTGTGGCTTACTTGGGGAGGTTAGCGCACATCATTTTTCATTACCAAATGGGTGAAACCTCCATAGATTGGTAGGGTTAATGCGCACCTCTTTGAGATGCGCTGCTACGCACTTTCGTATAAGCAAGGCTTCATATGTACTATGTCATATTCAATTTGGCATTCTTGTATCTTAATGATAGCATAATATTTCTGCCATTTCTCTCTTGTGGAAGTCATTTTGTCTTGCAGGTGATTTTGGGGTGTTTGAGGAGTTCACCATAAACTCCTACACTATCAAGTCTAAGGTTAACCCTATTCCCTAGCCTATTTCAGCCTAATAGAGTTTCTAACCTTCCTTTCCATATAATGGATCAAACCTCGACGTTAGAAATTTACAAGTACTCAACAAATCATTCAAGATTGGTTTTCCTCTTTTTCCTATTCGACTACAATAATATATTGTGCATTCATTCAATTGAATGTCTCATAGTATGATCTTGGTCCACATAACCTTATCATTATTTTCTCGTTCTCTAATGAGACAATTTTCTCAGGAATACTAAGCAACTACCTCACACAATATATTATTTAGGTTTGAAATCCCATAAGTTAGGTTTCCAACCCACGTTGATTACCTTGGTGAGTTTGTCCATCACAACATTATGTCAGTTCCACTGACATAGACAGGTTAAATTGTCTTGCATTCTACCACTACCCCTCTAGAATCTCAAGAGAGCACACATGTCCTGTCAATGATGACATCCTATCTTTATTTTTTGGCACACTATACATTATCTTGCTATATACTCAGCAACATATTACTCCATCTTTTTCCAAGTTTTAGTGGTTCCTCACACGACAAATAACTCTATCAACCCAATTTCCTACCTCTGACATCAACTTTCTCATACCATTCCTTAATTCTCCAAAATTTTGGGTACATAAGCTATTTTATATCTCATATTAGTCGATTCTTTGACTAAGTGAAAACCTATTTTTTGTTCTCATTCCACATTTAATTCCCAAGTAATAATGGTTAGGGGTTTTGTGAAGATAAATCCCATTTATCTTAGGACATCCATGTCGTGGATTTGTTCTGTCCTCAAACTATTTTCAAAGATGTAATCCATCTTTCAACTCAATCTAATTTTCCCAATAAGAATTGGTACTAATTTCGAGTATTAATCCTCATTCATTCATGTTGGTTCCTAGAAGATATCAAATTTAATTGCATACCTAATTACCAAGCATGAACGTTTCTCATTAGCTCAATTGATTCACTTAACCACATAGGTGAGTCCCAACCTAAGTATAGACTAATCTTTAGATTAAGTCATCAACCAACAGCTAGTCTGATTATATAGGTTACTCTAACCCTATATGTTCCAATCAAGATCAAATGTACAACTCAACCAAGTAAGTTATTCCCAATCTATTGGTGTTAATGAGCAGTCCAATACATATCCCAGCCTAATAGGTATTAATCTAAATTTTCTCTCTTTATTCAAATGAACTTCTCATCCCAAATAGGTTATTCCAAACCTAGGGTTTCATTCAAGTATAAGGTATAATAAATTAATCATTCCAGTAAAGTTATTTTGATCCGATACACTTAACGACACATCGTATCTTTGATACCTTTACTTTTGCAATGCTAACCCTATCTTTCCCAAGGTGCCTTAGCATAGTGAGCTTTAGTGTCAAGTCACTTCACGACGTGAATGTATTTCACAATAGGTGGTATTACTACCTGTAGCAGAAATAAAATATTATCTAAATCCCACATATAAGGTATACCCAGGAAATTAAGCAGGGCGCTTTTTCTTATCAATCGCAAAGACGTCAGATGCATCTATCCATAGTGGTGATCTTCAGCACCATGACGAGATTATTTTCATCGCGCCACAGGCATCGATGGAAATGTGAACGGTCGTACAGTAAAATAAAGCGTATAAGGAATATGGGCAGTAAATAGGTCACAACTCTTGAGCGGCTGTTTTCGCCAGTTTAATGCCTTATCCTTGTGGTCATCGTGAACGCCAGTGGTTATCATCATGACGCAAAGTCAAAGTTCAATTCCAAATTAAGAAAACATATATGTTTTTGTTTGGTTAGAATTACAACAATCACGAACAAATCTAAATATATTCCATTACATAGTGTTTTCACAACCGTTCGACTCCGAGGAGTGCGGAGCCACCGAAAATATTTGCTTTGCAGACGGATTTACGTCTTGCTGTTGGCGCTTTCTGTTTTCAATGGCATACCTTGAATATACTTTTCCTCAAAGTTAGATTCATCATTAATTTCTATCTCATAGATTCAACATTTTGATCATTGATGAAGAGATATATTGAACAACTAGTAGCTTTACAAGCTAAGAGGCTCTCTATTATTCTAATTCTCTTTCCAATATCCTCTTTGTGGAGGAATATCCATATCCACATAGCCTCTTTTGTTCATGTACTTTTCAACTTAGAGCATTTTTTCCTTACAACTTTTATTGATTTGACACATAATGTCACACTGTATTTCATTTCCTTTTGGAACCTCTAAACATATGTTGGTTTTTTTTACACAAGTGAGTTCTACTTATACTCCAACCCATCTATGTACTATCCAAACCTTGTCAGATCAATACAATTTACCTTTTTATACTTCTTTCTCACACTCACCTTCCCAAGTGACTTTGTCCCAACTCTTAGTGCATTGTAACCTTTAACACTCTAAGGTTGTTTGGTTTCTTTTTCTCATCTTAATCAAAGTCCAAATTGTTCTCATCAATTTTGGTTGGTGGAAACATGTCCACTTTTTTGATTACTCTTTTTTGACCATTAAGGTCATTTCCCTTATTCCTAAGGTACTATCTCCTTTCTTACAAGTTCCTAGTCTTGCACAGAAATTAGATTCAAGTCAAGAGTTTTCTAACCTCTTGGATACCTCCTTTGTTGACTTTCTACTTGGATCCAAATTATGCCAATAATGCATACTCACATATTCTTAATATTCTTACTAAATCCAAGAATCCTTGACTCTTTGAAGCTACAAGTTGCTATCAATAAGGGAGATTCTCTCCATCTTCTTTATCCCTCAGAGTTTTATATCTATTTTGTAGGATGAAGGTATATATTGGCTATTCATCCTATCCTTCCTACATAACCCGATTGCATAATCTTCTACAATCCAAGGGGATATAATAAAAAGTTTTTGGTTTAGGATTTTTCACTCCAGGGACGACTCTTAACTAGTCCCAAACTTTAAACAAATTTCAAGGAATCTCATCTTCTTTTCACTTTTCCCTTAGTTTTTTTCTCTTGCCATCTTGGCATAAGAACATTTCACCCATTATCTTTTGATAAGGTCTACGTAACATTTACGTAATGAGATCATAGGTTCTAGTGTTGAACTAGGCAAGTTTGATACCATATGTAACAATCTCGATGTTCTTCACAGTAAAATTTCCAATGTTTTCACCTTAAGTGAATAAATCATGATGCCATGACATAGCAGTAAAAAAAATTCTTCCAATAATGTAAATTACATGCTTAATTGAAATAACACAATTCCAATTTTTCATTGCAATCCAAAGTAATATTACAAATCTTCCCAAAACATAGATATCATATTGAACAAGATGTCATACAATATTCAATAAGGATTCCATTCTAATATAATAATTTCACAAATTACAATATTCCAATAATGTACTCAATTACAAACACAGCTCCACCAAGCTTCTTGGCATAAGATATAGATTGTCCAGGAATCCGCCTTTCAAAACATTGGTCTTTTGTTTCCTGTTAAGGAGAAGAAGCATCACTCAAGCGCTTTTCTGCCTACCACGGACTCATATTTGGTCCCCCGCACATCTATCAATGATAGATGGCCCTACCCTTCGATGAAGAGATTGGTTGGTTAACCCTGTACGACATACCACTCTGAGCTTAGTGTTGTGCTCTACATGACTAGGATTTATAACCTACGCTAGGTAATCCTCATGCATTTAAATGGACACGGTGAATTGACAGTGGAGTCCTAGGCAATTGTAATACCCTAGCTGATCTACAATTAAAGAAGGTAACTATCTACTAGTTTTTTGCTAATAATAACTAACTTTTTTTCATTCTAGGGTTTCCAATGCAATATCGAACTGATAAATTAAATAAATCATTTACAACATAATCAATTCTTCAACTATTTTTTTTCTTCAAGTTTTCAATTTCAGCTGAAATGAAACAAACAACTGTTTTCACATAACCAAATCACAGAAGATCAATAACTAATTAACTACCAAACTAGGGTTTCCTTTTAAAATAACGAGTTGAAGGAAAGAAATATTTACTTTCTATTCTTTATCTAATTTCTAGAACTATCCATTTCGGCTGAATGAAACATATAACTGTCTAACTAATCAACTACAAATTTTTACATATGAACATTCAACTTACAAGAATAACATTAATTGCAGCATTGATAATAATCTTAAATTGAAAAATGCATGTACCTAGAATTATGGGAGAGAAAAGAATACATTTAGACATCTTCTTCGTGCTGGAATGCTTGAGCAACTTATCTTTGAGAGAAAGAGGAATATCATCAAGGGATTTTCCGCCCAACCAAGACCTACTGGTCTCTCGAGTTTCTTCAATTGAAGAACCTGACCCTTCACGAGGGTAATCAACAAGGATCAATTTATCATCATGTCATTTTGAGCCCGATGTCATGAACCTATACTGCTAGTCAATCCCTCCTCTATAGGTACCTCCTAACCAAAAGGACCATTCTAACTAGGCATATATCTAGTTCATGATAGCTGACCATTGCCTAACTGGCATCATACCTTGGCCAAGGATTTTTAGTATTACTAGAACTCCTGTGTCGTCAACACTCTCACCCTTGCTCGACATGATAATTCTCAATTCAAGCTCTAATCTTACAATATATGGTTTGTTATCATTCTTCTCTTAGTTCGAGGTTAAGCTTAACCTTAGGGTTTAATATTACAATAAATTGTTTGGATTCATATCTTATTTTAAGATTATGCTGCTATCTTTATAGAAAGAGAGAGAGACTAGGCACACAAACTTTCTCTTATTTTCATTGATAATCTACTAATTTTATTCAAATAGAGACAGAAAGAGGCTAGTTCGATATGGGTTCCTTCCAAAACTTTAACATTTAAGTGCCTAATAAGGATCTCGAAATGGAAGAAGATATGTTCATATCCAACTAAGAAATTAAAGAGAGAAGTGGACTTGGTTAATTCAAGGTAGATGTTCTCACAAGAGTTTTCAAAATGGCTTTAACTATTCTCAGTTTCAGATAACAGAGTATTCTAGGTTCAATCTAATGAACTTCACAGATGTAAATGTTGAGAATTGTGACTCAAGTTACTGGCTTGACCGACTTCCTGGAGCATATGTGTTTTCCTCCTTTGTCGGCCTAAGTTAAGTCGTTGGTTTTCAAGTTTATCTAACTAAAGTTGTGAGGTTCTGAAGTTTTGTAACCTCCCTACTTAGTGACTATGAAGGGAAGGCTACTTTCCTTTTTTGCCGGCTCATCGTGGGTTTCAAGAACTTTGTAACCTCCAACATGAGGTTTGGAAGTTCGGGTTTTCAGAGACGGAGCGATCCCTTTTTCGGCAAGTCGCGAGTTGAGAAATTCATAACCTCTAATAGAGGTTCTAAAGTTTAGTTTTCGAGCAATGAAGCAATCCCTTTATCGGCATGTAGCAAGTTTCGAGAACTTTGTAACCTCCATCAAGAGGTTTGGAAGTTTGAGTTTTGGGCGACAGGGCGATCCCTTTATTGGCAAGTCATGGGTTCTGGGAACTTCATAACTTCCATCATGAGGTTTTGAAGTTCAATTCTCTAGTGATAGAGTGACTTGGATGCCGATGGATGTGGGGACTACTTGGGACTCGATAAGGTTGGTGGATCGTGATGAAGGCCGACAGGTGGCGATGATGTGGAGGATAGATGGCATGTGGGCCCATGTGCTCGATCATTGGATGGGTGACTCAAGGAGAACCCTAAGTTCAATGGTGGAGATTTCTTTGACTGCTTATCTAATGGCCAGTGTTGGAGATGGCATATGGCTCGAGGTGAAACCCTAATAGGGTGCAGTAGTTGAATGGTTTTGTTGGTAATAGAGAATTATATTCTCTAGTCTCTCTTGAATCTTGCAGAGAGAGCAGCTCAGGCGCTGTGTGGAGGTCAAAAGGCCAAAAGGAGAAGAGGTTGAGGTGTAGGCTAAGAGGCTAGATGTGGCGAAGGCTGAGAGATGAATCTCTCAGAGCTCGGAGCTCAGAGCAGAGAGTAGCAACACTAGTGAGTAGCAGCAACGATGTGTGGCAAGTCAAAAGGCTAGGCGATGGTCGAGGTTACCAAGTGGAGGTCGAGAGGTTGCATGGAGGCCGAGAGGACGTGTGGAGGCTGAAAGGTTGCATGGAGGTCAAGTGGTTGGGTGCCAAATCATGTCATGGTGTTGGGTTTCGAACAAGCCGAGAGGGTCGAGATGTTGAATGGAGGCTAAGAGGCCGAATGCAAGCAGAGAGGCCAAGATGTTGGGGTTGTTGGACTAGCCGAGAGGTTGGGTCATCGTGAGAGAGAGACGGATCTCGCAGAAGCTGAAGGTCAAGTGATTGTGTGATAGAGAGGCTGAGAGGCCGGTGGTTGAGTAGTGTGGTTGTGTAGTCGTGAGATGTCTCCCACTGTGAGAGGCAGTCGCGAGGGGTTATGCTGCCAATTATTCTCCAGATTGGAAGAAGATGTGTAAACTCTTGTAAAGGCTATGAGCCTAAATTGTATTGTAACCCTTTTTGTTGCTAAATAATACAATGGATAGATCTTTTAGAGTGTGGGGTTTTTTACCCGTAAGGGTTTTCCGCATGTAAATCTGTGTGTCCATTTGTGTTTGTCTTTCATGTTGGTTGATTCTGCATTTTTGAATTTGTGCTTTTGTTGGATCTAGTTAAATCTGCATGCGCTTTTCTCATAAGGGTTAATGTGGGAAATCAACTATGCATGCTTCCGCTTTGTGGTATAGTAGTAGTGTATGTGAAGGAATTAAAATCTTCGATGGCACTATTGTTCTTAGATATTTCTATCTAAGATGACCACATTTTCCCAACAAGTGGTATTAGAGCCTTCTTCTAGGATGTGTTTTCTCCCTGGTGTGTTGTTGGTTTTGGGTATTCCTTTTGTCTAGATTTATTATTTTGTCAGGCTTGACGAAATCTGGAGGAATCGGCTAATTTTTTATCCTTTGGTGAGTAAAATTCCTTGCTCTTTTGAGACAACACTCAGTGTGAAAGACATTGAAGATGGAGAAACTGGAGTTGATCATATTGTAATGATGTGGTATGAGGCTCCTAGTTGGCAGTGAATGATCATGATGCAAGGGGTGTGATTTTATGCTTATGGTTGTGTTGCAGTAGAGTGTGGTTCATACTGGGTGTCTGTGTGAGAGGCTCCTTTATGGTATGGAGATGCTTGGGTTATTTTTTCAGCCATGGATTATTGTGCTTGAGTTGGGTGTTTTAGCTTGGTATTGAAGGCATTGTTCTTTGTTACCCTCATTGCATGTAGGCTATGAAGTTGATCCCTGGGTGGTCTGAAAACTTTTGAATAGCCTGGCTCTCTTGTATGCATGTGCATGTTGGTGGTTTTGGAGTTGGCTTGAAATGGGCTTGGAGTTCTCGAACTGCCATTTGTACTTCATGGATTTGTGGTTTTACAGGTTTTACACAGTCAAGCAAAACTTGAGGTTATGTGGAGCTGTTGTTAAGCTATTTTCTAGACCCTGGCTTTTGGGTGTGACTAGATGAGATAGTTGCAGTTCAGCATGGTTTGAGGAGGTGTGATGTCTTCTTTGCATGGGAGTGTTGGTACGTGTTTTGTCACTCAGCATTCTTGTGGTGGTGCTTGTGGGTTCCTTGACTATGGTGCTCAAGTTGTGGATGTGATTGGCCAATCAAATTTGAGCTTCATCTGGTGTTTGAGTCATGTTGTCTACGTTGTTCTCTTTGAGATCTCAATTTTTTCTATTTCCAATGCGATGATGGGTTTGCATGTTTCTATTGAATAGATCTACGGGTTGTGCAATGTTGTGGGCTATCTTTACCTACATGTTTGTTGTGAGACAACTCGGAAGTGGACTGTCTATAACCATGAGGTTGATTCATTCTTGGTGCAGACTTGTTAGTTGGCCTTGTCGGTGGTCACTTGTGCATTGGTGTAGCTGCTTTAAGATGAGAGAATGAATGGTGTTGAGTACCTAAATAGTTGGCTATGGGGACCTGTAGCACATGTATCACGATGTCATGGATAGCCTCGATACACTGTCTTGTGTAAGCTTTTAACAATGATGGTTTTGTCTACTTGGTTTGGAAAGCTTGGTGCTACTTAGCATTTTTGTCAGATGGACATGTTGCTTTTGTGGACCTGGAGGATTTTTAGTTTAGCAGATGTTTGGTCATGATGGTTGGAAAGCTCAGTGTCACATTTCAATGGGAGCTTTAACAGTGATTGTAGATTCATTACTTGGTGATGAATGATCTTCTTTAGTGTTGCAGATGTTACTAGGAGGCTCTTAGATCTTGTTGCTGCAGAAGGGTCTTTCACATTTGCATGGACACTATTTGAAGATGTGCAACATCTCGTAGCCATGGAGGACTCTTGGAGTCTTTGGTTGAGGTGTTGGTGGTGCTTGACAAGTGATGTTGGTTTAGAGTTTGTTTTTTTTCATATCATGGTATACTCTTGATTGTGCATTAGAGTTTTGGCACGATGCATTGATCTTGAGACCATGTTATGTTCACCTGGAGCATAGGATCTCCTAAGGGGGATGTGTAGATCATGATGTCATGATAATTTCCTGGTTCAAATGATTGGAGCTTTGACAATGGTCTGGTAATTCTTTGTGTATTGGGTGCATTGGTCATATGCTTGAGAACTTCATGATGGTGCAGTGTTGCATTTGGAGTTTAGCATGAGATGATCGGTTGCAAGTGCTCATGGATACATGGAGAATAAGGTGACACAGTTGGCTTTTAGAGGTGTATGTAGGAGGATTTTCTACATTTACATGATGTGCATATCATTGTGAATGGTTCCTTATAACTACAATGTTTACACTCTCTATGTGATGTTGTTGGTAGACTTGTTATGCTTTGATCTTTTCAGTTTTGGCATTACCCATGCAGTGGGAGTTCCTAGATATGTTTGGTCTTCTTCGACTAGTTGGCACTTGGAGCTTGTATTTGTTGTTGATGGGTTGGCTATGTAAGTGGAATGATTTTTTTAATGTTGATACCTTGGAGGTATGTGTGATTTGATGGATTAGCACTTGTTCTGTGTGTTATTTTCAATCGTGTGGGTTGATCAGTTGGATGGGAGCAGTCAGTTTTCTAGTTGTTCTAGTTGATGTTCTATCTTGTTTTCTAGAGGATGGCTTCACGGTTGTGTTCATGTTGAGGGTTTGAAGTTGATGTTGTGTTGCTTTTGTATAGCTTGTGAGGACAATGGAGTGGTGGTAGTCTTTGTGCCCTTTTCTATCTGTAGGATCTTATGCTTGTGTTCTTGAGACTATTACATGTACGCCTTGGCTCGTTCCTTTCCTTGTGGTGGATGTTTGGAACTGTTCCCTGAGTTGGTGGACATCTTGGATGTCGCTGCAGGTGTCTTGGTTGGAGTGCAGAAGCATTGTTTAAGATTCTTGAGTTTTGTTTGAAGGAGCCAAGAAGTTCTTCATCAAGTGGGAGAATGTTGGTGAATTGTGACTCTGCTATCGGCTTGATTGACTTCTTGGAGCAATTGTGTTTTCCTCCCTTCACCTGGCTTTGAGCAGTCACCGGTTTTCAAGTTTATCTAACTAAATTTGCAGGGTTCTAAAGTTTTGTAACCTTCCTAATTTTTAAGACTACGAAGGAAGGCTACTGTTGTCGGCTCGTCAAGGGTTTTAGGAACTTTATAACCCTCTCTCGACATGAGGTTTGGAAGTTCTGGGTTTTCAGCGCATGGAGGATCCTCGTCATGGTCGTATTTCGAGAAATTCATAAACCTTTGATAGAGGTTTGAAGTTTGGTTTTCGAAAGTGAGGATTGATCCCCTATCGACATGTTGGTTTTGGGAACTTTGTAACTCCTCCGCCAAGAGGTTAAAGTTTATTTTACTTAAGAAAACCCCTTTATCGACGAAGTTGTGGGTTCGTGGAACTTCATAACTCCATCAAGTGAGAAGGTTTTGAAGTTCGGTCTTCCAGCGATAGAGCGACTTGGATGTTGATGGATGTGGGGACCACTTGGGACCCAATAAGGTTGGTGGATCATGATAGAGGCTAACAGGTGGTGATGATGTGGAGGAGATATGGCATGTGGGCCCATGTGCTCAATGGTGACTTGGTGTCTCATGGAGAACCCTAAGTTCAACGATGGAGATTTGTTTGACTACTTATTTGACAACCAGGAGATGCTAGATGATGGCATGTGGCTCAAGGTGAAACCCTAAGGGGTTCAGTAGTTATTCAATTTTAATGGTAATAGAGAATTATACTCCTTGGTCTCTGAATCTCTGCGTAGAGAGCTGCATCGGGGAGGGGCTACAAAGGGAGCTCCTCGAAGGCGTCGAAAGGTAGAGGCTGATCCGGGCGGCTAAGAGACTCTCAAAGCCTCGTGAGCTCGAGAAAGAGTAGGTAACAGGAGTGATGGCAATGATGTGTGCAATGAGGGGTCGAAGGCTAGCGAGCGCCCAGGTTACCAAAGTGTAGGTCGAGGTTGTGTGGGAGGCCAAGAGGGATGCACGTGAGGTCGAGGTCGCTGCGGGTCGAAAGTGCAGCCGGGCGCACCGAATCATGTTGTGGTGCTAGGCACCAAACAAGCCGAGAGGGTCAAGATGTTGAATGCAGGCCGAGAGGCCGAATGCAAGCAAAGAGGCTGAGATGCTAGGGTTGTTGGACTAGCTGAGAGGTTGGGTTGTCATAAGAGAGAGAGAGAGGGATCTCGCAGAAGGTGAAGGTCAAGTGACTGTGAAATAGAGAGGTCGAGAGGTTGGTGGCTGAGTCGTGTGGTTGTGTAGCCATGAGATGTCTCCCGTTGAGAGAGGTGGTCGCAAGGGGTTATGCTGCCAGTTATTCTCTGGAATAGAAGATGTGTAAACTCCTGTAAAGGCTATGAGCCTGAATTGTATTGTAACCCTTTTTGTTGCTGAATAATACAATGGCTAGATCTTTTGGAGTGTGGGGTTTTTTACCCGTAAGGGTTTTCCCCACATAAATTTTTGTGTTCATTTATGTTTGTCTTTCATGTTGGTTGATTTTGCATTTTTGAATATGTGCTTTTGTTGGATCTGGTTAAATCTACATGTGTTTTTCTCATAAGGATTAATGTGGTAAATCAACTATGTCTGCTTCCACTTTGTGGTATAGTAGCAATGAATGTGAAGGAATTAAAATCTTTGATGGCACTGTTGTTCTTAGATATTTCTATCTGAGATGACCAATGCATTTTCCCAATAGTAAAAACAAAAGTGTCTACAGAGTAACTACAAATATCACTCTTCTTCATGCATCGCATAAGACTCTGGTTAGAGGTAAAGACGACCTAGTGCAAATAAATTATAATAGAGGAATGAGTGCTCGGTGAAGACCATAGAAAACAACAATGAAAATGATAGTTATTGAGAAAGAGATACCATCAGACCTTTAACAATGATAGGACATGAAAAGAACACGGCTGGGAAGAGGTTGCCCATTTTCATATAGAGACTATGAAGCAGAGTGTAGGGGAAATGTCGACCTTACTCATGACTAGATAAACGAAGAGCATTTAAATAGAAAGTTTGATTTAGCATTCAAGTTCAAGAATTATAAACAGGAAATAAATTTTGATCCCTAACCAGTCAAGTATTCAGGTTCAGGGCAGAAGAAAGGAGGAATCTTTTTCCAGTCTGGTTCAAGGAAGGAGTAATGGACCACCCCTCAATGCATGTTGTTGAACAAACCATTCTATCAGCATTGGTTAAACAAATTGGTAAATCGCATTACATGCCTAGAAATGATCCTTAAAACTTGATGAAGCCTGCTCTGGTATCTCCAAGCAAACGATGCAGAAGACTCAGACTCCAATCCTGAATTTCACCTATGCTCAATAATGAATGCCAAGGTTGCCACCTCCAAAATTCGTCCTAAGGATAGGTGTTGGTATGTGGTGGTTGATCATGCTATATTGTACACTTCATTTCCCATTTTTTTTGTGTCGTCACTGAAAAAGAAAAACACTAACTTTGTAAAACCCTAATTTTGGAAGCTTCTAAAAAGCTTGATATAAGCGGTTGGGATGAGAGTTACAGTATGATGAAAAAGGAGATTATTCGCAAGATTGTAATAAGTTTTGCACTGGATAATAAAATCATTGGATGGTTGTGGTTTTGTAGATGTAGCTCAGATTGGGTGAACCACGTTAAATTCTCTGTGTTAATTTTTTTGTGTGTGTTTTATTCTTTTGTTTTATTGATCAAATATGCATTTAATTGTTAGATATCTACCTTATAACCCTAACAATAGGAAGTACAAAGAGAGAACAATAGAAAGCTCGACTAGGAATGTGTGTATCAAATATGAAGCTAAATCCAAAAGATAAATGTCTTAGAAAGAATGACGAAGATACACAATGAAGTTGATGGTGAATGCAAAGAAAAACGAGCTAGAATGGTCGAAGTGAGAGCCAAACGAAAATGAAAAAGAGAGACCTTCATTTTAATGCGAATGTTCCAAGAAACCTCCATTCCAAGACCACAAGAGCCCTGCGACTGCATGGCTTCCACCTTGGCCATTTCTTCCAGAGGCACGATGGAAAAATGTCGGGAAAAACTTCCTTTTCAAACCATCGACGGCTCTAATTTTATTCCATTAATTTTTAACAAGACTTATGTTTTATATTTAATTCAATGGCATTAGGATTATAACTATTATTGATAATTTAATATTTAATTAATCATTTGCAATCTCCTTAAAAGGGTGATTATATATATATATATTAAATTGGCATTTTAATTATATTAAATTACTTATGGCCAAGTTATGCCTTCGATGCACTATCTTACACCGACTCAGGGTTTGATGACAAAATTGATCCTTGCCAACCACGTCCTCTCCCTGATGATAGTCCATTTTCCCTTCAAGTGGTGTTGATCCTACAACCACTTGACCAAAAAGACTAGGGTTAGACCATTCTCAAAGTGTATATACACGTTTAAATATAATATTATCATCATATACATTTTTGCATATAAAAGTAAAACATTCACATTTATAGTTGTGACATAAAACAATTATTTTATCCTCAATTTTCACATTCACATGAAAAGCAGTTACTTAGAACTAACATAACGACCATAATTCCATTGTCATAAACATGTTTAAGTTAAAAGGGATGTAACAGCAATCACACTACTTTGGCCAAAGTATTCTCACTCAGTACTTCGAGTGAAGGTCTACCATTCACTTACAATATAGCAAGCTCATTTTGACTTAAGGCCATTATATCTATTCTTAGGCAATCCCTCTACATGGGAAAGCTACTCCCCAGGATAACCTATCTCTTTAACACAACCTAAGATATCACAACTCATTAAGAAAATTACTAGTTCCCTCCCTTCACTGGATAACAATCCCAAGAGTAACCTACTCGCCATCTAGCATAATTAAATATCTAGCTATGAGTTTCCCTTAAGCTACCCATGTTTAATCATATCTAGAATAATAAAAATACCTATGAAAAACAATCTCTCCTATCATGGAGTAAATACAAACACAATGCATAGCCTCAATCGAAGAGTTGTCATAACAATAGATGATTCCATTCAAGAGTATCACATCTTTGACTAAAAGAGATAAAGCTATGAATAAGCCTTATGCTTCCCATGTTTATTCATATCTAGTATGCAATACTTATGATAAACATAATCCTCCTATTATGGAGTAATTACAATCATTTCACAAACAGTATATGCAACTTCTACTTTATTTCAAAGTAAACAATACTTTTCTCTAAATGCATGTAACCATAATAGACTTCAAAACAAACAAGAATAACTCTTTCAAAACTAATGCAAACAAAGGAAGATTATCCTCATGCCTGTGATAAGCTTTCTATCGACTGGCTGCAAACACGACACTTCCAGAACAACAACTAGCCTGGTATTGATCCTCCAACAAAGTCTCAATAACCACTAACTCACATGTTGGAAAATACTTCTCTCAAAATAATGATAAACTCTCTCTAATGGTCAAAGCTCTCACTCACTATATTAGGCAGAATAATGCAGATAGAAATGTAAATAGAATGCAGAAACTTGCTCAAGGAATAAGCATCCCAAACAAGTGAACTAGCTCCGCTATTTATACAACAATTGGTAACTACTCAACCTATAGTTTAGGCATGAGTTCTAATAGTGACTAGCATGCATAGTAACACACATATATCACAGCTAAAAGGTGGCAAACATGTAAACACTTACTCAGCTAAAACAAGCTTAAGATCAACCTTGTTTGATAGCAATTAGAGGCTAATTCAAATCAACTCATGATTGAATTTAATTTGCATTTCATAATGGACATCTACAGGTATAAGGATTCAAAGGTGGTGCCAAAACATCATTATTCACTCTCAGAGATGGCATGGTTTCCTTCTTATTAGAAATGGTCAATATCCAATATGCAACACCAAGCTTGCATCGACTAAGTCTTGGTATGAGTCGATTCACATAATAAATCGATTTGACAAATTCGTCAAATTGTATGTGTGCCTTTACAGATGTTGGTCTAAGCGCAATAACATGGCATTTAGAGTTTACTAAGTCCACGGGCTTTCCACAAAAGGCGTCGACTTATTCTATCATCATACATCGACTTAATGATTGCACATTGTTTTGTAGATTACAAACTCTTCATACATAGAAAGCAAGAGTAATATGTGGTTGAAGAATACACATAATTATATCTTACTTCGGCCTCTAAAATCTGCTTGAGTGTGATTCATGCGTTGGCTAAAACACTAAAACACTCAGTTCCCTTCTATTCATGTGCAGCTTTACACACCATTAAGTTTGGACATTATTATATGGGTATATAATACACCATCATAATGCTAATACACCTTATCCACATGCTAGTCAAAGGCTCAATGAACTGATTTACTACGCTGGTTTAGACTTGGTCAAAGTGTTACAAATATACCATACAAAGTGGCGTAGGATTCTATCGCTTCCTTGCCTATATCATACGTTTTCCAAGTCTAATAAAGTCACAGCTTATGAAGACAATGACGTCTTTCATAGTATCGGTACTATGGTTAATATCGACATTTAAATGCTTGCATAACTCATATATAAATCAGTCTATGAATTAGATATATAAACTGACCTCTAAGCATATATTAATATAAATATCAAACCCCTTTATTCAAGTCATGGTATAAGTTATCTCTTAAGGCTATGTGCTTTAAAATAAAGCTATTCATGTATTTATTATATATATATATATATCTAATAACTAACAAAGCCTCATTCGATAATTGAATGCATGAT
Source organism: Sequoia sempervirens (assembly GCA_007258455.2). Classification (NCBI taxonomy): domain Eukaryota; kingdom Viridiplantae; phylum Streptophyta; class Pinopsida; order Cupressales; family Cupressaceae; genus Sequoia; species Sequoia sempervirens. The sequence continues at coordinate 16,416 of VDFB02347451.1, forward strand.
AAACATTCACTCAGACATAGATAGTATATACATATCATTTGATATCTAGAATGCTTTCATCCAAATTATCATTCTCATTGAACAATATGCATGTATATATACATATATATATATACATGTCTTGAATAAGCGTTAATGCTTACGTATGTATATGTAGATGTGTGTGTGTGTGTGTGTGTACAAATGTATATATATTCTATGGCAACATGATAGTTTAAATGATCCATTCAATACCCGAATGATCATGACTTATATGACTAACATCATATCAATCATTTATATACATATATGCATCTCTATACATGTCATACTCATATGGGCATCCCATTATATCCATCATATACGTATGCCGACATATGCATATATCCTAATACTCAAATCAACCACACAAACAAGCACAGAACCATGAGGAAGGACTCAAAACATCATCCAAGCATGCATTCTATAGTAATCAAGACCCTTACTAATGTAGACACATTACGCTAAGGATGGCTTACCACTTCTCAACTCAATGACCAATCTACTGTGGTGTGTGTAAGCTCAGATAGGTTACATTATTGGTTACCCAACCAAGATATTCTCGAGTAATACTTTCCCTCCGCCTGGAGGAATGAACATATACCTGCATCCACATTCTCAAAATATGCCCAAGGTAGTCAGCTATTCAACAAAATATACATTACACATAATACATCTCCATAGTTAGAATATCAATTCAATAATCATCCATTTCAAACACACATTTCTTTATTAAATGAAATAACGTTCATTCATAATGCATTGATAACAAAGTGCAAGCACATTTTATTCACCATCAAAATACAAATTACATTCACATTTACCCTATATAGTAATAATAAATAATAATTACGCAATTGAGGTGTAACAAAAGACTACTTCATATCACCCATGTTCAAACATAAATATGTATATTTTATTTGACCACCATTAAAGGGTACCTCATATCACGTATAAGTCTTCTCAAGTTATATCTCACTGTATTACTCCTAACACAATTTCTAAAGCCCTTGGCACTACCCTAGAGGTTTATACACTCAAAAAAGACTAGATGACCTCAACATTATGGTAATGCAACAACAAACCAAATGAAGTGAACCATGTTACCAAGGATTAGAACAAAGAGGTTTCCAGGTTTTGAAGGTTTAAGTAAGATGTTACCATAGAACAAAATTTCAAGTACTTGACTGACATAAAAAAATAGAGGGTCCACATTCCTCCTACTCTTTAACAATTTTAAATTCAAATCAGTGAGAAATTCTTTATAAAAGATGAAATGTAAAATCAAGGCTTGTGGTTGGCCACTAATATAGCTGAGATACTATTTATTAACCTGAATAACAACCTGGAAAACTTTTTTCCCAAAATGCATGATAATGAATAAGAAAGCTTCTGATAAGTTTATTTCCAAACACAATATTTTACCAAAAGGTTCTTATACCCAGTTTTAACTATTTTATTTTTAAGTTTAATTTCTATTAATATTTATTGACACTTATATTTTCATTCGATTAGAACTTCGGATTTCAGTTTGATCATGTGTTCCATTTTTTCGGGATCACAATAATGGGGGTGTTCGAACTTTTTCTTAAAACAAGGTCTGTAAGTTATTTTGGCATTAGTAACTCTATAGAACAAGTTGAATCCTAGTAAGAGTTACTTGGTTTTATAGACAAGACAACCATAGTATCCATAGAAGCTGTAGGTGACTTCTAGTTTCAATGCATAACATCAGAAACATTTTGCCTTTTCGAAAAAAATAGCAACCAACAAAATATGAACATGTGCCTTCTGAATATTAGAATGATATCTCCGTTGTCGGAGACAATTGACAATGACCTACTATTTCAACAAGCTAATACAGGCAGTATTGTAATTCGAAAGCTTATTAGCAAGCTAGAAACAAATGAAATTGGTTTTGAATCGCTGCTTTTTACATTTATATAAAATTGGGAGTAAACGCCTCGCCCCAACTTTTTAAGCTTAAAAGCAAAGTTTTTAAGGGAAAACCAAAGTTGTTAATTGTATAGTTGAGGATCGGATCGCTCCATCTTAGTTGTGAGATTGAAAGTGGACTATACCTAAGAAAATTTGGAAAGACACAACATGCATATTTTGTAGTAAGAGGGTGGTGGAGACAGAATGACACTTTATGATGTGGTGCACAGCTTATGAGGATATCCATACTCTATATGAAAGCAGCTTGAAAGTTGGCAACTTGCACGAGCTATTTGAAGAAGCAAAGACCAGCTAGACTGCTAGCTTTTCGGTCAAGATCTGTAGTAGTAGATCCGACATCAAAAAGAAATTGGAGATATTTTAGTGTTGTGGTTCTCAGTCCCTTAAACTGTTTGATCAATGTCATTAAAATCATTCATTTCATATTGTTGAGGGTTAACCAGCTTTTATCACACCTTTCTTATAAGCACAGGCAATACTTCCAAAAAAACACTAAATCTTGGGTCCCCCATTATGATTGAGAGAACCTCATTACTATCATCCCACTAGGCCAGAAACCTTCAATAATAGAGTTAACAAGCATCTAACTCCTATTGATTCATAATGCAATAAAATACAACAAAATTGAATTTGGGTCCCACACAAAAGAGCAAATTTTGCTTCAGACTTTCAATATATATTGATCAACCTCTTCTTCATGCTATATTAAAGAACAAACTGAATTTTTTTGTAAAGTAGATTTTTGGCCAGCTAACATATGTTTGTCTGCACGTTAACTTGTATATAGCAAAAAAGGTGAAAAGACCAGTTGCATGACCCACTTGAATGAACATAATTTTTTACCTAGTTATGATTTTAGTGGGAATAGGTTGAAAAACCCAAAGATGTGAAAAGAAACCTAAACAATATGTTAAGCTCAATTCTGATAGTGTTAACACAAGAAAATCCAAGAATATCAAGAAGGCTAGAGACATTCAGGTTAGTGATGTACAACCTTTGTTAATGTTTTCAGTCCACTTACAAATAGCAATGCAGATGCAAGCTCTCCCAAGATACTTATTACCAAGTAATAAGGCAGAAGCCAGCCCTCTCAAAAATACTTGACTGGGTAAACAAGTAATAAAGTGGAAGCCAGGCCTGTCAAAAAAAGATGACTAGGTAAACGAGTAATAATGCGGAAGCCAGCCCTCTCAAGGATGAAAGACTAGGTAAACGGGTAACAATGTGAAAGCCATACATGACCAGGTAAACAAATAGTAAGGCAGAAGCAAGCTCTCCCAACAAAAAAGGAATGGCATTAAAACGGAGGGCAAAATTTTCAAGTAAACGAGGACAGACTTCAAATTACTGAGGCAATTAAAAATAGGTATTGCTGAGAAATAAAATATTTAATTCAGAAAATCTAAGATTAAAAATTTAAAATTTGAGATCGCATTCCAGAGGGCAAAGCAAATACCGTGGCAGCTAGCAGCCCACCGGGATTGGAAATTTTGGGCAAGATGGTTTTTTATTTTTCTTTCCTCTGAAAATTCAAAAAACATTAAATTTAATATAGCAAGACTACCAAAATCTCCAATAAAAAATTTCGACTTGGTATCAAAGAGAGGAACACTCCGTGGATAAAAATTGTCTTTATGTGCACTCAGTGGTGTCTTTCAATGTTTGAATCAAACAAATAAGAATGATCAATCAAAAAGGAATGTAATGGATGAATGAAGAACGACACCATCTTTTCCTTTACTCGCAGTTGAAAATATGTTTGCAGATGCAGGGGATTTACCAGAGAAAAAAACCCTTACATTTGATTTCTAAATTTTGGTTTATTCCATACCAACCAAGCTTTGGAATTTCAGTAAACAATAGGGTCTAGGGTCCCCCTCAGGAACCTTCGAAAAAAATGGGGCCACCTTTTACAATAATTTCATCTTTTGAAATTAAGGGCAAATAATTGCCTCAAATAACCACCTTGAGTGAAAGCGAATTCACTTAATGCATATCCTTAACAGTCACAGGTGTCCACGGGTGAATCTGAGTGCTAAAGACCAAGTGTTACCTCAATGATGACCCTGGTTTAAATACCCTTGGAAATCACATTTGAAGATTGAGCCACTGTTTGTGTCCCATGTGTGTGCATAATACTTTTTATCTGGAGATTGGGCCCACATATGTGTCCAAATGGCCAAGGAGTCTTACAATCCTCAATTACCAATTAAGAAAAAGGCAGACTCAAGATGCCAATAGGATGACTAAAGCAATCCACATGCCAATTGCATACAACTTAAATAGTGATGGCATCCAAAACTCGGTTAGCAAAAATCATTTCTTAAGTCTGCCTTGAGATGTTGCCAGGGCTACTAAAGAAACCCAGAAAGCCAAATGCATAATACCAATATAGAAATAGCATCTAACATGAACTTCCATGTTAGTCCTAATGTCAATTCAAGATGGACTCTTCTCTGCCATATATGATATATATGTACATATACATATTAACTTTCAAGCCGAAGGTTCTCCTTCACAATCCCAATGAAATTTCAGTTATCCAATATTCTATACATAATGAACAAAGAAAAACAGTTAGCTTCTACAAGGCTCACAAAGTATTGCTCTTTTTAAGCCTTAATGTGGGAACGGAATCTTCGATTTCTGATTCCCAAAAAATTTTGTACAAATTAATGGAATATACAGAATGTCGTTTCAATCAAGAATAGTTTCAAGTAAGGTATCATGTAACAGGATTCAGAATATGGTATCCATTCAGAAATTTGATATTTTGCAGTCATGGTTCATCAATGTCACTCCCAGCCCCTTGAACACCCATAATCACATCTGTCCCATCGCAATCCACTAATTTATTCCTGCATGAAATAAAGTTAGATGGGTTCGTCAAAATATGCTTGGGGCACCTAACTTCACTGAAATATGATTTGAGCAAGAAGCACAAAGCAAACAGTTTCATGAGTTACAAATTCACCTTTCTAAAATAAACTTCCCTTCTTTATACTTCTGACTCTTCTCATGTGCAACTTCCTGCAATTAGCAATATTTACATTGTTTAGATTCTAGAATATAGTACACAAAAAACTCCTCCAACATAAAGTGTGGCTATTTTTGAGAATCAAGTTCTCAATGTCTAGATTTTTCTTAAAATACAACCCTTTTTACAGTTTCCAACAATGCAAAGACAAAAGAAACAACCAAAATTAAATGTGATGGTTAAATATGAATTAGAAAACAATAGAGTACTAATAGAACATTCAGAAGAAATGGAAAATGGACCCCCACAAAAATAAGACACAACTAACATTTATATAAAATGCAGATGTGCTGCATAGAAGACCACAAAATCAGACCATAATGCTTTAAGGCCAACATTCAACTCCTTAAAACCATACTTAAATGTAAAAGAGGAAGCAAATTGACTCTGATCAAATCCCTACAGGCCTGATACCAAAGGCCAACTTTTCCAAGTTTATAAAGAACATATTCCCAATACAGCAGGGCAGGCATACCCTCCTTTATAGGATAGCAAACTAGGGTTTTACACCCCTACCTAGGCTCCTGGAAAGCAAGATTTCAAAAGCAGACTTGCGGATGGAAAAAACACTAAGATCTGAGAAGATGGAAAAACCCTGGATCAATTATGAATTGAAAATTAGAATAATTGTGGATGTTATTTCCAACTCATTGATCGCAACAGGGGCAAACAAAAACCCAATCAAACCCAAGGCAGATAAGATACACGAGCAAAGAAAAGTGATAACATTTGAAAGGAGAGATCTGAATGTGTCAAAACATAACCTACAAAATAATGCCTTCTTCACTAAATGGGCAAACCAATGGCCTACCACAGATCAAATTCAAAAAAATATTCAAAAATAACCGGGGACAGAGTGTCAAACTCAAATCAATGCTGAAAGGCTTCTTTTGGTTGAGTGCAAATCAATTACAAGGAGATTCATAGGTGATGGATGGTGTTGGTTTTTATCTTCATGATCGGGAACCAAATTTTAATCCCCTCAATCACTACATCTACAATGCGCCAATGCAGATCCCACTTGTATACCCTTCCATCTGAATATTGGTAATCTCGTATTCTCGTGAAAATTGGGAATTCCCTCTGCAGATTCATAAATGGGTATGAAAATAAGCAAAAAAGTAATACTGGAATTTATGCAAGAATATGCATCATCAACAACATGGCCAACCCTTTGCCTTCAATCATCAAGCTTTGTTCCAAGGAAGGCGAATGGGAGCAGCAAAATGAAATTGAGGGCCCATCTATCTATTGCAAGAGATGTTTCAATCATGGTCATACATTGAAAGAATGTATAAATAGATTGTGCCAGATTGACAAATCTCAAACAGCTGAAAATTTTCCCTCAGAAAAAGATTTGAATCCTCCTTGATCTGACAATCCACTTTCAAAGGACAATAAATTATAATCAAAGTTCCTGCCCATGGCAGGCTAATCAAAACGCAATTAGGAATTCCTTGGTTCAGGCTCCTTCAAAGTCTGTAACACTCCTCAAAGATCCAGAGTCCAGCTTACAATACAATTTCAACATCTCCAGTACACCTGAAGAAAAGCCAGTTCTTGATGTGGTATTAGATCTATTTGGGATCACCAATGAAACTGCAGTGTCCACTTCCCATCCAAAATAGTAAAAGGAATTCTGTGGACAAGGTTATCACGAATCCAGACCACATTGATGACTTTGAAGAAAACTTGAAAGAAAGTGATTTGTATTTGGATAATCTAAAGGAGCGAACTGTGAGTCAAACCAATTAAAAAATTGACAAACCAAAATGTGGAGATGAAAAATGAAGAGGAAGATAAACCGACAAAGAGCTAGAGAAGGAATGGCAGAAGGTCAAATGAAAATTAACAATATGGTTACAAGATATGGGAAGGGTATCTCCCTTCCCAGCAAGCAATGAAGATCATCTCATGGAATGTTAGGAGCTCAAATGTTCCTAACAAAAGGTGCTTAATAAAGCATCAATTGGATATATCTCATTCAGATTTATTCCTTTTCAAAGAAAATAAGGTAAATAAATTCTCCAAAGCGGCAATCCTTTTGCCAAAATGGAAACTCTAGCATGGCAATTATGTTGAAGCTGATCCGGCCTCTGGAGGTTTGGGAATGCTTCAGGATTCTTCTACAACCTTTGTGATGGTTGCTTTCTCAGGTCAAAACTGACAGGTTAGTAAAATAAATAGCCTATTTTCTAATTTACTTTCCTAATTAATATCTATGGTCCAATGTGATGTGTTCCAAAAAAGCAAGAATGGAGCAAATCTCAAGCATCATCTACTCCCTAACCAATGAATTTCTCATTATTAGGGGGGGATCTTAGATGCAATTTTATCTGCTTCAGACAAAAAAGGGGGCATCAGTTGTGCTACCCGATCTCACACTAGATATTATGGAATTTGAACACATGGAATCTTCAAGATATCATTCCAAAGAATGGCAATTTCACTTGGACAAATAGAAGAATTGGCTTTTGTAATATAGCAGCTAGCTAAATGGCTGGACTGTTTCCCATATAATGATGACTCGTTCAATCTTCCTTTCCTATACAAAAGTTTCATTCTCCCCATCTTTGGTTTGAACAATTATCCCATTCAACTTTACTTTCTCCAGACTATAGATTACTAGGAGCCCATTCAAATTTGAAAACATGTGCATGTGGGATTCCGAATTCATTGCAAATATTGATGTATGGTGGAGAGGAGCTCCAAAGTAGAAAGGCTCAAAGATGTTTCACTCTTTTCGAAAAAACGAAGCATGTCAAATCTTGTCTAAAGTAGCAGAACCATTCACATTTCACAAATATCTTTACCAAGAAGGGAAGGGTGGAAACCAAGCTGGCCACTCTCAATGAAACTATCATTAATAATGGAATGGACCAAGAATCATTCCAAAAAGAAAATTCCTTAAAAAGCCAACATGCAGAACTTCTTGCCAGAGAAGAAATATTTTGGTAAAAAAAATTGAAAGAGTGCTAGCTAAAAGGAAATAAAATCACTAAGTTCTTTCACAATTCTACTAAGATCAAAAAAATGTCAATAGAATCTCTGCCATAAAAACAAATGGCAAACTTCTCAAGGAAATAAGCCAAGAGGCATTGATGTTCTTCACTATCTTCTCAATAATTGAGATGGTTTGAACTTGAGGTTTCATGAAGAAATTCCTGTAACATCCCCAATTTAGTCTAAGATAACTCAATGAAATGCTCTTTGCCCCATTTACTGAGGAGGAGATCAAATTATCTATCTCACAGATGAACCTTAACAATGCTCCAGGGCCAAATGGATTCCCAGCTAGTTTCTTCCAGAAATGTGGGGGTATTATTGGAGGATGTTTGGTAGGCAGCTGAGGAATCTAGGAAACAATGCACTATGCTGAAGGATCTCAACAATACCTTTATACCACTCACACCCAAGAAGAACACAGTTGAATCCTTCAAGGACTATCATCTAATCTTCATGGCTAATAGGCTTAACTAATCCTCCCAAATATAATAGCTAAAGAACAAAGTGGCTTCATCCTGAGAAGATCGAGAACAGATGGTATTATCATTGCTCATGAAGCCATACGCTCAGTTAATTCAAAAGACGAAAAGAGAATGTTAGTCAAGCTGGACATTGGTAAAGTTTATGATCAAGTTGAGTGGCTCTTCTTATTGAGAGATATGGAAAGGTTTGGCTTCAACAAAAGGTGGATTGATCAGACATTTAGTTGCACATCCAGCCTGAGATACTCAGTTCTAGTTAATGGTGGCCCCAATGGTTTTTTCAAATCCTCTAGAGCCCTAAGACAAGGAGGTCCACCTCCTTGTTCCTATTCATAAGTATGACAAAGGCTTTAGGCCCCTCCATTCAAATAACTTGTTCTGATGGAAAGTGAAAAGTTATAAATGTCTCCCAAGATGTTCCATCCATTTCTAATCAACAGTTTGCAGATGATACTCTCCTTTTTGGGGTATCTAGTAAGAAAGAGGCAACTACAATGAAACAAATTCATGGAAACTAATCCAAGCTTCTAGACAAATAATCAATCTTTCTAAATTTGAGATATTCAATGCCATAACAAAAAGATAAATGAGATTGTGGAACTTTGGGGTTCACAATAGACTCCTTACCAAGTACGTATCCAGGCATTTCCTCTCTTTAAAGGCCTCTCCAAATCCTCTATCTACTAACCTCTTCTCAACTCTTGCAGCAATAAGATGGCATCTGAAAAAGGAAAATGGTTGTCTTTGGCAAGTAAGGTCTTAATGCTAAAGGCATTTATCTCCACCATTCCAATTTTTCCTCATGTCATGCTTAAAGATGCCCTCTAAAACTATTAACTACCAAATCAAAGGATAAGAAATTTCTTCTAGCATAGCAATTTGATGGGGTAAAAATTATCCCTGATCACTTGGGCCCTATGTTCGGCCCTCAAACCATCGTATTTGTCCCCAATGACGTTTTAGGTATGGCAGGACAACACGAAACATCCCCTGGCGTCCCTAAAAATCTTCAAATATGTCCCCTTCTTAGTCCTAAGCACCACTTCAGTGACCGTTAGCCTATTTCTGGAGTCTCGTAGACTATTCGGAGGTGTTTCTAGTGAAACCAAGATTCTTGGAGGTTTCTTGTTTGCAAAGGTTTGCCAAAGAGTTTTCTAGGTCTTTTTGGGTTTTTTGAGATCCTTGGTGGGCAATCACTACTATTTTTAGCTATCTATTTTTAGTAAGTCACGGCTCCATCTCAGAATGGACTTATTTTGAGTTTTTTAGTGAGTGCTATTTCTAGCAATGGTCCTAGCAGCAATTTATTGCAGGATTTCTATTTTTGGCAGTGATGGCAATTTCAGTTGGTGGTATCTTGATATTTTTGGCAATTTGTGTCTACACCATCCTTGGAGTTCGAAAAAGGAAATATTTGCAATTGAAGTTAATTTTATAAAGTTGAAAAAGCCCCTTGGACCCCCACGCCTAGCATGTGACAACTTAAGTTGTTTTTAAAAGCAAATTTGATAACTTTTTGTGGGTGTTGGTTTATAGGCATTCTTCATCTTGGGCGCCCCTTTGCTTAGATTTTGGGACTTAATGGTTGAGAGTTGGATTTTATCTTGCTGGTTGCCCCTCTAGGGAGGCCATACAACCCTACTAGAAGGTGTTTGGTCAGTGTTGTTGCTTTTTCTGACTTGTGGAGAGCTGCTAACTAGCTTATCTTGGATGCCCAGCCTAGTACTTGCCTTTGCAAGTTGTTTGGAGTGATTTTATGGAGTATTGGTGAAGTTATGCTTATTCTATGATTGCTGGTTGGTGTTTTAAGTTTGCTGTCCAAACATATCAGTCTGCTGTCCTGTTTATCAGACCTGCAGTAGCAACTTGTTTGACCTTCTATCAACCTCCGGAGGACCTTTCATTGAGGTATAATTGTTAGATTTTGTGGGAGTGCTCTCATATTATCATCATAGCATTTTGGTGGAGTTTTAAGCTTCATATTTCTATCATTTCCTTTCATAGCAGCAGCATATGATGAACTGATATATTTCATGATGAGCTTATTGTAACACCATTGGTAGTCATTGGTGACTACTCTTGTATTTGCCTTGATGCTCACCCCACAAAACAAGTGGTGCTCCTGCTGAATAAGTGGTTGAGATTTCTTTATGTTGCATGCCACTCCCACTGAATAAGTCGTTGAGTTTTCATTTGCTTTCTTGTTGTGCCCGTTGAACAAGCGGACGACTTTGCCTTGAATGGTTGGCTTTCCGCCAAGTATTTACTTGCTACTTGTTATTCCCATTGAATAGGCGGATGATTTACTTTTTGTGCACTTGGTTTGATTACTCATCCCACTGAAGAAGTGGTAGCTTAGAGAATTCAGTAATTGTAAGCCTTACCACCATATGCTCTCACCTTGCCCACATCGGAATTTGGGTGATCAGAAAGTGGAAGGTGTTTACTTTTCAGTTAGCTTGTTTTCCAGTTTATGCAAGATCCCCTCTTCACTGTATACTCTCACCTTGCCCACATCGAGATCTGGGTGATCAAAAAGTGGAAGGTTGCTTATTTAGTTGTTTATCATTTCATTTTAGCTAACACTAACAGGTGAAGTTTTGAAAAAAATTGGGGTGGTTATTACACTTCAAAACATGTTGCAGTAATAGGAAAGGCCATGGCGATGTTTGGCCGTCCCCAAGATGGCTAGCGACACCTCAGATGTCCCTCAACCATCTTGGGACAGCTAGACATACCTGACAGAAAGCCAAATTTTGATAATGTTTTAAAACAAATCATTGATGACATAAAATAAGTGTTAAATATATCATGACAGCACTATAACAGCAGCAATGAATGTATCATGACAGCACTATAACAGCAGTGACAGTAGTATAACAGCAATAAATATATCATAACTCAGATTCATAGCTAATGAAATAAGTTAATAACAGTTAACACTAACAGCCATAATTTGAATTTCTGATTTCATTGTTGCAAGAGAGATGAAAGGTGCACTGGCCATGCTCTGATACAGTGTGGTATTGTGTGAGAAGTGTAGACAAACAACATTTTTTGGAATGTGGTTCACGTGCAGGTTTCTGCAGACATCTCTCTCTCTCTCTCTCTCTCTCTCTCTCTCTCTCTCTCTATATATATATATATATATATAGCATCAGTATAAGGAACTAGCATCTCCAACATAAGGCAGCTCAACTGGGCTACGATTCTGCAAAAAAAGTATTTAGATTCAGGGGATCCCTCTAGGATTTTGATAGCAGCTAACCCTCCCAGAGGATCCCAGATATGGAACTTCTTACTCTCATGTAGACATATAATAACTAATCATCTTACTTGGGAAATAAGGGATGGCAAATTGACACTTTTCTATGAAGACTCATGGAACGGCTACCAAGCATTAAAAGACGAAAGAGAATTGGCAGAGGCAAAGTGAACTTTGAAAGAGACTTGGGGAAACAAGGTGAGAGACTATCTGACATATCACTACAAGGACAGATAAAGTGGGTGTGGAAAGATATCAAGGGCTATGGCATCCCAGAATCTCAAATTTCAATTCTATTAGAAAAGCTCTCATCAAGGAAAGTTTTCATAACCACTGGACAAGACATTGTCAAATGGATTGTAACCAAATAAATGAATTACTCAGCAAAGGCTAAATATATGACAGAAGAACTCTCAGCTCACAAGGATAATTGGCCAATACACCTCTACCAGAACAAAACTTGTCTATAGTGAGAACCTTTGCAGGGGCAGCCATCCAAAAGAAGATTCTAACAACAAATAAATTCTTGAAGCTTGGCTTCCAAGGCCCATCAAGGTGTGTTATGTGTAAATGTGCTGAAGAAACAATTAACCACTTAATATTTAGTTGCCCCTTTGCAGCAAAATGTTGGCAACGAATTTGTGCAAGACTGGGTTAGACAAGTGTCCTCCCTAATGATTTGCTGGAACTATTCACATCTTGGCCAAACCTTCAAAAACAAGCCACTTACTCATGTACGTGAATTGTTTGTCCTTCAGTGATAATCTAGGAGCTATAGAAAGAAAGAATTAGGCACACCTTTCAAGATAAGGAGTTGACAGATGATTTATCTCTGACCAAATTGGAAAACACAAATGAAGGAGTCAACAATAGAGTTTTGAATCAAATCCTCAAAAAGAAAAAATTTAATTCTTGAGGCAATGAACTTATGAAAGTTCTCTCCTGGATCCAAGGGTTGGGGCAAAATGGATGCCAGCACCGTTTGGGTGGATGAAATAGAATTTTGATGGCGCTTCCAGCAGTAATCCAAGGGTTTCAAGTGAAGGATATTGATTCATGATCATAACAGGAAGCTTATTGGTGCAGCCTCAAAGAAACTAAACAATTGGCAAAAACAATGAAGCTAAGTCTTGAGGGTTTCTTCTTTGCCTCCAAGTATGTAATCATTATAGAATCAAAGAAATTCAGATTGAGGAGGAATTTATGGTGCTAGTCAATGCTACATGCAAGAGGGGTTCACCCAATTGGAAGATAAACAATATTTTGTGGCAAGCTTGGCCACTTCTAGACCCTCTGCCCACCTTCTCGGTACATCATATTTTTAGAGAAATCAACTGAGAAGAAAACTTCCTAGCAAGCTTCACCATAGACATAAATGAAGAGTAACCATTAATAAAGCAGAGGGGACATGTGAGAGTGCTTAAATATCATGGGAAGAGCAGTTTCAAGTAGCTTCCCATGGACACTCATTTCTATAAACATGGGTTTGGAAAAGAAGGGTCACAAAAATAGCAATGGATACAAATGTTAGATTACTAGAAAAAAAGAGGCAAATTGTCTTCTTGAGAGGGATTATTGGCCTCAAGTAAGAAGATTTTTCAGGTCCAATGCCATTATAATGATCCATGCTATCAAAATCACTTTGGGTGAACAATTCATGTTTATAGACCATCGTTACAAGGAGAATTTTAATATAGCTTCAATAATGATGGCAACTTTCCTAGAAGCTACAAAATCAAAGGATGCAGTTGGTGTAGTAGTTGTTTCCCTCATTTGGCCCTAATTGTGAATGGGGTTAAACTCCAAGAAATTGTAATTGGCAAATGCAAGGCTATCTGATGGGAGGTCCCTAAATTCCATACATAATTCGAGCAATTGACTTCAACGATGCTACCAATAAGGCACAAGCAAAGCTCAAGATAGACTTTCTAAAGTGTGCAACAATCACAACCCTAACAATAGGCTTTGATTGGTCTTCTGCTATCCTAGAATAAAATGAAGGTGACAACACCAAGAAAGTTGAAGAAGGCAATTGCAGTTTTTTTTAATTTTTGTCTAGTTTCATGATGGCTACAATAAGTATAGTTGTAAATAGAATAGGCTAATGGCAAAATGTTTGTATCTCTCTACATTTTTTGTTTAATCACACCATGTTAAGGGTTGTAATACTATGGCCCCCTCACCTAGAGCTAATATTTTTTTGTGAATTTTTGAAAACATTTTAATATGATGGGCATGGCCCCCATGGCCATTTTTCACCAATCATTGAGCTCAATTGATGAAAGCATTAGATTCTCATTGTGGAGGGACAAGTTCAAACCCCCAATGTAACATCTAATCTAGACTTCTACGTGGTAACTCTTGGATTTCCATTGTGAAGAACTCATGTTAATATCAATGTGTCTTAGACTTCCCATATAGATATCTAAGGTGGAAATTAGGAAATATAATGTTCATATCTATGTTGAAATAGTTGCTAGTGTTAATGCTAGAGAGGAGGTATCCCAATAGTGGCCTTCACTTATTTGGGCTGCCCTAACTTACCAAGTAAAAGATAATAACAAATTAAGTAATATATATATATAATTTTATAAACATATTTATTCATTAATTAATTAACATATAACACATTTGTATTATATAAAAATAAGTTATAATTAATTATCGTTCCAAGTTAACGATTTTGTCGATTTTTTTTAACTAAGAACGAATGAAGAGGATAGTATAAAGGTTACAAAGGAGTGACTGGATAATAAAGGTGTGGGGCCAAAGGTGAAGGCTGCTAGTTGAAGTGGGATATCATCATTCTTTTTATTCATTTTCTTCCTTGTTTCTGCTTCACTTGTTTCCCAAGAAATAGTAATTAGGATTCAGATACTCGAAAATATTTATGAGAAGAAAATTTACAAAGCTTAAATGAGATTTAGATAAATGAGTTTTTTTGGGTCCTAAAAATCTATTTTATTCAAAGGATATGTTAGGATTTCCCATATGCCCCAATTTACCTAGGTATGCCTAAGGCACATCCTAGACTTGTGCATTCAGCCTAGGTGCATTGAGGTGTACCTAGGCCAAATGCAGAACTAAGGATGTGTCCTAGGCATATCCAAGAAAGACCCAACCTAGGATTTGAACTCAAACTCATTTAGTTTGGTATGCCTAGGGATCTAGGAATACCTAACAACATAATTCAACATATAACCCACTAAATGAGTTACACTAGGACTTGTCCCCACCCCTCAACCCTATGTCTTCATCCCTGTCCCATCCCAGAAACACCAACTAATGGGGTTAGGCATCTTGGGGACATCTAGCTATCCCTAGTAATGTTGGAGATGTATTTAACATCCCCAAATTGTCCCCAAGACATCCAAAGACATTTATGGTATCCCCTAACTATCTTGGGGATGTCAAGGCATCCCCTCTTTCATTAAAAACGAAAAGTTCATTTTTTGTTAAAAAACAATATATATTCAATCATTCATATTCTCAATTTAAAATTTATTGGAAATATGAAATGAAAATAATATGAAGCTTAATCACTTATATTTTTATACATCCTAGACCCTGATATTAATATAGACTATCATTTTACAATTTAAAAATTCTAAAAGAAACAGCAAAATAAGATTTGAGAAATCGATATTTATTGCATACAATATAATTGGGCTACACCAATCTAATAGCTGTGTAGTTATCGACAGTATTACTTGTAGATTATTATATAACAAATTTGTAATGGTCTTACTATCGAATGAAAATTACTTATTCTAAAATAAAATTTTCATTAATCATACACATTTAGAATAATGTGGAACTTTATTATATAAATTATTAAATTATCAAACACAAAATCATTATGTAATTTATATATAATTGTAGAAGACCCATCTCTAACAATGCTTTTTACACAGGCATAGGCACACCCTATCTGATGCAAAATTACACAGGTTTCGCAACCATAAACTAGTTTATGGAATCTTGAAGCAAGAAAATCAAACAAAGCTAAGGGAATTTAATCCAAAAGTAAAAGGTTATGTAGAAAAATCTTCTAAACAAGTAAGCACAATGTGTGTGTGTATGTACACCTTATCTGATGCACAATTAAAATGGTATTTGCAACCATAAACCAGTTCACAGAATCTTGGACAAAGATAATCAAACAAACCTTAGGGAATTTACTCTCAGATTAAACAGTCTTCTCAACAATCTTCTAAACAAATAAGCACACCATCCACATATATGTACATTATAATATTATATTATGTATGTATGTACATTGAGAGACCAAGATACACACACACACCTGTCACCAAAAAAAATGGCCTCCTAGATTTAGAGTACAATATTTTTATGTCATGAAATTTATATAGACACACACACATGATAATGGCCTCCTAGATTGCCTTCCTTGAAATAGGTCCCACTATCACCTGGTGTCCCCATCCCACCATCCCCTGGCATCCCTGTCCCAGAAATGCAGTGGAGCATAGCTAAAATAAGAGTACATGATTTTTTACGTTATGAAAAAGTAAGACTTCTTGCAGTACTTGTAACAAAAAAGTTCATGCACCTATGCAGTAAAGCTGTTTGGGCAAAAAGAGCAGAAATCCTCCAAAAGATAACCACATAAGGGCTTTACAGAACATTGCAATTGGCATAAGCAGTAACAGAAACATAGCCATAGATTCGCATCAACAATTAAAAGTTCCAAAATCCACCACTGCAGACAACTGTGTATGTTTCTTTGTTAGGAGGTATCAAAGGCAAAGAAAACAGTGAACGTAAAAATGCCTCCTTACAAGGAAACACTGTTGACAATATCCAACATGTAAGTGAAGATTCCTTTAAAATACAAAATTCACAACGCATATTAACTCACATATTTCCAACCAACAATTTGATGACATGTGTTACAGTAGATGTCAGAGACTGTGTGCATTCCAGTTGTCATCATTCTGTCCTCTGGTATCCCAGCAGATACATTCACACTGTACAAACAACATTGTCACAAGGATAAAAATCAGGTCAGTATTTCCAAAGTGCAAAGATAACTTGGTAAATGGAACATAATCATACAATGTATGATAATATTGCAATCCAGAAAACTCACCTATGCAATAGAATTAAAAGTAAAGCCTTCATTTCTGTGTGCATGCTGATGAGTTAGCCAGTACCTAATTATAATTTTTCATTTAAGACCTAAACAATGCAACCATAAAACACTAGCCCAGATGATGCATACCCTTGCAGTGTAAGTGTTCCTTAGGAAGGGACCTCTATGTATCTGAAAGTAGACTTGTCATATATCAGAACCTTACCTTAAAGGTTCAATGCATATCAAGCCTCAGTGATATATACAAAGACAACCAAAAAATACATCTTAAAATTCGAGCAAAGCCCTTTGTATACATGACTTTCAATATATTAAATATTGTTGCCCCCATGAAGTTTCTCCACATGATTTCACAATGTTTTAATATGTCCTGATTTATTTAAAAGAGCTTCTAAAATTACTTTTTTTCGACAGAGAAAAATTTAGAAACTGCTTGGAGCTTCCTAATTTCCATTACATAACATATGAGAGTGACTTCTTAACTAGCGAATTCATATGGGTTGGACAACGTGAAATCTTCCAAGATGTATTATAGTTTTCGAGAAAGATGGTTCATTGAACTTATTTTGCACAATGCAAGGCATACATTATTAGATGCCTCAAGACATCTCCCACAAGTCAATGAGTATCAAAGAGTACAAATACTTGAAACTCAAATGTACTATGGTCAGGCATCCCCAAGATTTTATGCACGTCCCCTAGAAAAGAGACATCCCAGGGATGGAAGATGGAAACAAGACATCCACCTGGCATTTCTGGTACCTAGACCCCTATGGTGGACCATCCCTGCTGACATCTCTTTTTGGGGGAGACATATGGGGATGCCTTGCTGTCCCTGAGACAGTCTAGAGGGCATCCAAGCATCATTCGCCCATACCAGGGACATCAAGACATCCTTGACAGCCAAAAAAGGGGTTTAAATTTTCTAAAAACACAAAATTTTAGAAAAGACCTAACTTAAACCTGAACTTAAAAGAGGGGCCTTGGTTAGAAAACCTAACCCATGCAACTTTGTAATCACCAAAAGAGAAGAAAAAGTATAGGGAAGATGAGGAAAAGAAAAGAGTAGTATTAGGAAAGGAGAGAAAAAGAAAGAGGAAGAGGAAGAGGAAGAACACCATCCACAACTCCTTGAGGTATGTTCCAAATTCCCATTTTCAAATTTTTACTCCAAATTTCAAACTAAATCATTCATTAATCCGTTTCTTCTTTTTTTTAATGTCCATAAATACTAAATATTAAATGATGCTATATAGGCTTACATCTTCTGTGTATCCTCTACTTTTGAGCCTCATGTGAACCAAAGTAAGATGAGCGAAAAAAAAAAAATTGTGTTAATAGCAACTAATGATATTTTTATTTTAGTTACAATGGACAAGTTAAATAATGTCTGAGAATCTTAAATTAATCAAAGAAAGACTGTAACTTCTGTACCATCTACTCTTGTGCCTTGTGCATTCTGAAGTACGAAAATAAGAAGGAAAATCCTTCTGTTTGAAGCAACTAGAGATTGTTTTTATTTTAAGGTTGTTATGTGCTAATCAAATAATGTCTTTGGAGCCTTACATAACTCAAAGAAGGATTACAACATCTGTATATTAATACAATCTGTGCTTCTACATCTTGTGCACCTAAAGTAAGAAAAACAAAAGGAAAATCCGTGTCCAAAACTAGACATTGAGTCTTAAGTACTTGTTTATGTAGAAAAAAGTTTTGTTTTTGCAGTCTAAGTATGAGTTCATTTAACCTAAGTGACAATGAGGAGGAGTTTAATATGTTGTGGACTCCAAAAATTGGTAGGGCAAGTGATAAGGTGAAAGTGCAGTGAAAGGGCGTACTCAAAGTGATAATTCAGTTGGGACTGATATGAATCTCAAATTCCCTTCCAAGTGGTTGGAAAAGTATGCTAAGGATCTATTCAATAGGCCCCTTTATGGCAATCTGTAACAACATTATATGTGAACAAAACTCGCCTATGGAAATGCCGTTTTTTATCCCTTGAATATTATGGCAGCACTATAATAATGAATGTACACCTCCTACACATCATTGGTAAAGGGTTAATTCAATGGGGCTTGCCTATGGAAATGTCATTTTTTATCCCTTGAATACTATGGCAGGCATTATATTAATGAATGCACACCTCCAACACATCATTGGTAAAGGGGTTGGGATATGTGTTTCACTATTTAGCACTCACTTGAACACAAGGTTGAGATAATGAAATTGTCTCATAGAGGCTCCTCCACACTTTCTATTACCTTGGCACTGGCACTTGCCTCTAGAACTACTAATACTTAATATGTGCAAATTCCTATTTTTGTGTCAACTATACTAGTGCCTAAGGGGAAATGTAAGGCCACGAGTTTAGCTCCGACCTCGATGTTAGATATGTACAATGTAGGAGCTAAAGATGAGGCAGATAATGTCATTGGCAAATTCTTCTTTGCTAATGACATTTGAATTAAATGTCACTCCCTCTATTTTAAAGAGGCCATGTTCAAGGTTGCAAAAGTAGGGCCTCCCTATGTGGCAACATAGGAGACAAAACTAAGACTACTATTTTGCATAAAAACTATTCCAAGAGAAACTAAGGTCTCACATGGGTATAACACTATCATGGATGGGTTAATGTAGAGAGTAGACATTGTTCACTCACCACTATCATGGCACATGTAAGGAGGGGCCTCACTTCCTTAGGGCAATGGATTGTTCATGGAACCACATGGATGTGAAGTTCTAGTTTTAGATCCTCGAAGATGCCATCAAGGAGATCAGCCCAAACAATATGATGTAGGTTGTGATAGATACAATGTATGCGTGCAGAGTAGCCAAAAAGTTGGTTGAAGGTGCCTAGAAGCATATCTATTGGACCCCTTGTTGTGTGCATGCCATGAACAACACACTTAAGGACATTAGCAATGTAGAGTGGATCAAAGAAGTCGTAAACAATGCAAAATATATGTGGATGTTTATCTACAACCACCATGTCACATGCACTATTTCAATCCTTCTCCAAGAAGGAATTTATCCAACCCATTGAAACAAGATATGCATCCCACATCATTATATTAGAGATGATGATTGAAATGCTTGCAACTAAAGATCATGACATAAGTGGAATCAGCAAGCTGAGTTGAAAACACAAAATTGAAAATAGGGGTTGAGAATGATGGAAGTGGTGAAAGATTCCAAATACATGTCCATCATACCCCTGTTTTTCATGGTGATCATATATGGGGACTTCAACACTCGCAACCTTAGGAAGATATGTGAGTGCACCATATCATGCTTAGCCAAATGAAGGTCGTTGTTTGACAAAGAGACCCCACCATGCAATTCTACAATAAGCAAACTCAAAGTATTAAAGGAGATGGGAGAAGCTCAACACTTTGCAACAGGCCGCCTGTACACTAAAACCAAAGTGGTATGTATATATGCTTGGTAGTCATTCAGCTCTTACCACAAGATTGTAATTTCTTTGTTGCTCAAAATAACTAGTCCACATACAATTTCATCCACGCTATCAAGAGGAACAAGCTTAACTCTAGGACACCACGGAAGTTTACGGCTATATACACAATGCCTTGTGTCTTACAGATCGCAAGACAATTGAGTACAAGGAGATTCCAACAACATAGTACAATGTAAAGCATGAGGAGCCGACAAAGATTGATGAGGATCAAGGAACACATGCAATGATGGTTGGGGCTCAATTGCATGAACTAGAGAAGTCTGGTAGTCCCAATAATAAGGATTATGCCATGGCATTTCATCAAACAATCACATTAATAAAGCACTGTATTATATTATGGGTTAAATTAGCCATTATATTTTGTCTGTTAGTGTTACTTTGTAGTATTGTACTTTTTACTTTGTAGCTTGAAGTTGATGAATAATATATGATCAATTGATTGTCAAATTGCCAAACTCTGTATAAACATCAGTTTCCTTTACTCATATCGTTTACATAAAAATAAGTTACAGCTTCGTCTTCCCTTACTATTTAGTAACTTTTGTAGTTAATTTGTCAAATATTAAGTTTTATATGATATTTTCATAGTTGCCCTGCACCATCTCTAAAATCTGGAAAAAGAATGCCAACCCCAAAACATGGAAAATTATTGCCATCCCTGAAACTCAAAGACACACTAATTAAATCTGAGTAATCTCTGACATAACTATTTCTGCCTGCAATTGCAAGATATTTACACCAATGAATCTGCCAACATACAACTACCACATTGTTTTCAAAAGTAGATTTAACTTCTTCATCATCTTAGAAGAAGCCTGTCATGTAAGGACACGAGATCCTCTCAAATGCCGTAAGTAACAGTCCATAATTATTCTGAAAAATTAATGAATATTATATAAAATCTTTATGCACTTCTCTATTTGTCCAACCTTCAATTGTGAACATACAACATTCTGGTAGCTAAAGAGATGCAAGATATCTTGTTCTAGGATCTAATGGAATTCTAGGATAACAAAAACTTCGATATCTTCCCACAAATTCAACACATGCACATTTGAAAAAATAAGGAGATAAAGCACCATGTATTCTTGCATACCTGTATTTTCCATTTATACATGCTTCTGAATGCTGTATATTTAGTCTTTTTGAAAAAGTATAAAACTCTGAATGTAAGTCCTATAAAATTTGCTTGAAATAATGGAAAAGCAACAAAACTACAATCATGGAAATATATGTATCAATAATAATATGTCATTGTCTGATGATGGAGGAATGAACTTCACCCAATCTCAATAATTATATTTTTTGATGCAATGCAATAGGAGGAAAGGATTTCATCCAGTGTCAGTAATTAAGTTTGCACAAAATTTAGTTGAATGGATTATCCAGTAAATCTATCATCCAGTGTAAAACAGAAACCTCCAGAAAGTCTAGAGAAAGGAGAGAGACATACACAGTGTTAAAGAGATATGCCTTCCCATGCCGGCAATGAAACGTCTGGCAAAAATTTGAAAAATAACCAATAAGCATGTATAAAATTTTGAACAAGACCAATTTCAGTAAGTCGAGCTAAAATAGCAGTTTTCAATTCAAAATTTCAATTTAGAATCAGCAGTTTTCCACATTGTACAAAAAAGTAGACACAATAAAAAGAATCATAAAGATAAGTCATGGTAAGGTGAAACTAAAGTCAGTATGAGCACTAAGTAAAGATAAAACTGAGAGTTTCAAAATGCAATCAACCATACCACTCACACTGAGTCTCAAAAGTATAGTGAAAACTGCCTGTGAAGTGGCAGAGAATTCTAGATTCAAAGTCAAGGTACCAACTACCATAAAAATACAGTAATAACTTCTAATTTTCATTAATATGGAAGTCACTGTTAAGCAATCAGATAGCAATCTGAAGTCAACCATCAGCCTGATTTAGAAGACTCTACATGGGCACAATCCAGGTAGCTGCAAAAAGTTAGGAATAAATATCCCTGTTCATCATATGGAAAATCAAATAATCACTTCAGAAGTGAAATAAATTAACTAGTGATGAATTACTAGGAGTCAGAATATTTTCCTATATTTACTTTTGTCTGGGTATTGGGAAAGGTGGGATATTGAAGTTTTTACACCAGTATACTTCTTTTGTTTGTTTCTTTGCAATATTATTTATATATAATTTTAATATCCACCTCCCTGCTGTCCCGAAAATCTGGAAAAACATTGCCATCCCCAGAACCCCATTGTCCCTTCCTTGAAACTCAGAGAAACGGTGCTACTATATTCATTATTTTATTGACATGTTGTATCACTGTTTTATATTTCCATTCTATAATATATATACATTTATATATCTAACTTTGTTAAAGTGTTGTTGACTCGCAGCATAGTCAAAATTAATATTGCTTCAATTGCATTTTAGTGTTGATGGTTCTTAGTGATTTGAATGGAATCAATGACCTTTCCCCTAATTTTTTCTGGGCTGCATATCACGCTTTATTCATGATTGAAAAGATAAGTTTTTACAAATATATTAATGTCTTGGTGCAAAGAGTTGTCATTTTTTTTCCCTTTAAACTACTAGATCAGTGGTTCAATACAGCCTCAATACAAGCCAGATACACACTGCTGTATCCATGATGCGTCCAGATACAGCAAAAAATAATGTGCATGTCTGGATTTGTATTGCTTTCACAGAGGTAAATATGATGGGTTAACCAAAGCATCTAGTAATTTAGCAAAAGAAACGTACCAACCTTTTAATATCATAAAGGGTAAAATTATCCTGTCTAGTAATATTTTCTTTCATTTCAGATATCCTTTTCTTTCCTTCACTTGTCTCTCTTTTACCATCCACAAAAAATGCTAAGCACAAAAACTCAAAAGTGACTATTCAAACCAAATAACAATAAAGGTATCATAGTAATGACAAGCCACTCTGCAATTGATACATGATTTTATGATAAACCACTGAAACTAAAAACATTAACCACATAGAATGATTGCTTCATATCTGACCAAAATCACAAATTGAAAAATAAAGATAGTTCTGCACATTGATGATTGAAGGTGTAATTATCATGAAAGCAAAATTTCCAGACTTAAAGAAGAAAAAACTCAAAAGTGACCATTCAAATCAATTAGCAACAAGGGCATCATTACAATAATGAATAAGCTAACCCTCAATTGGAAAGTGATTTTCTAATAAATCGTTGAAACTAAAAACCTCAACTGTATGCACTAATTGCCCATATCAGACCAAAACCACAAACTGTTGAAAAGCAGAGATGATCTGAACATTAAAGGTGTACTTAGTATGAAAGTTTAAATTTAAGACTCACAAATCATTACATGCTCCAAAATCTTTTCCAATGGAGAAGGAAGAAAGAGGGTGAAAATCCCAATGCAATAGATTACATTCTTCATTCCTCCTACTAACAAATGCTGAAAGTTGCTTGTGTGCTAAGTGGGTCACGTTGCCTTGTACTTATTACCAACATAAATGAGGAAAGATGGAATGAGTGAAATGATTACTCATAGTGATAGAGTCAAATCCCTAAAAAATATATAACTATAAATACCAGTAGAAGCCTTCAATTGCTTAGCACAAATATATAATTGGATTGTCGTTGAGTTAAATCCCACATTGGTAAAAAAATGTGAACCAAGGAAGACTTATAAAGCATCACATGTTCCAAAATGCTTTGTCAATGGGGAAAGAGGCCAGATAGTGAAAACCTCAAGGCTCAAAGCAGGGGTGTTATACCCTTCACTCCTACCCTACTAACTAAAGTTTAGAAATGCTTGTATGCCATGTGGATACCCTTGTACTTATTACCAACATACATGAGGAAAAATGTCGTTAGTGTAATGACTACTCATGGAGGTTGCCTTAAGATGCTTTAAAAACACAAAAGTCAAATAACTTCAATAAATACGGAATTGATGCATGGAAGTAATTTCCCATAATGCACTGGGAGATGCTAAATATGTATCATATGGCTAACTCCCAGGCCACCAGAAAAAATTCAAACTCAATATGTATAATGTATCACATGGCTTACTCCCAACAATATACTTGGGAACTTAGACACGTGAGAAATCAAAAGCATAGTCATCCACTTTAAAGAAGTCTACCAATGCCCTTCCATATGGTCCAGCCAAATCCACAACTAAATATGAATTAATGCAATTTCTAAGTAAAATTTAAGCTACAAAGTAAAGTTACCTACCTTAGAGACAACCTCATCAATATTTGCAAGATGGTTGTTGCAGGACTTGCAGACATAAATCCGCCCCTTTAGCTGAATCAGAAACAACCTCCCCATGTTACCGACCAGCAGTAATATCAGCCCTTGATATTACACTTAAAGCTTCTCACTGACAGGATTTCAAGTATTGCATGCCCCAATTAATCTGCCACACCAGAAATCAGATTCCAATTAAACAACAATGAAATTAGACAAAACTGACGCCCCAAACAAGATCCCCCTTGCAATTAGAACCATCCTGTCCATATTTCAAAACAACACAAACTGAGAACACCCATTCAAGGCCTGATTATGTGGCAACAAAAACCCTAATTCATCTGCCAAATCCAACAGGACAAAACACAAGTGTAACATATCAGAAAGATTTCACGACCCAGAAGAGATTCCCACTGCGATTTCAAGACCAGAAAGAGATTTCCAAAGCAATTTCAATGTACAGAAGTGATTCCAAAAAAAATTAATGTAGCTCAAAAGGCTACCAAAAGCAGTGATAGAGTAAGTATTGCACAGAGGAAAGGGCACTTCGATCAAACAGAACAAAGGGAAGAATAGGAAGGATATTAATTTGAATGAATACATAAACACTAACAAAGAAATCAAAAGCGGCGACAGATTAATTTAGATAGCCAAGAGAGTGAAGAATAGAAAAGAAATGACAACAGCATTTCACCGAATTCAAAAATACCATAGGAAAGCATAAACAGGTGTAGACACCAAAGAGGAGAGAAGATCTTTATGGTCCAAGTAAGAATCAGTTCATATGTACTCAAATGTAATGTACGGGATGCATGAGGATGACACCTTTATAAGGCTGAATGGTAAGGGATGATATAACAAGGATTATGTATATATAAGATATTTTCTCATCAAAATCAATAGACGATCCAACCTTTAGGAAACAATAATATCTTAATATTTAAGATGGAAACCAAAATTATTTCATTTCGAATCGGACATGGGATCCCAAAGCAATTTCAAAATCCGGAAGGGATTCTTAGAACAATTTTAATAGCCAAAAGGAGTTCCAAAACCAATTTCAATACCCACAAGGGACTAAAGACTGCAATTTCGATATCAAGGACTCCTCCTGAGATCTCAATACTCAGAAAATGTTTCTAATAGAATTTCACTAACCAGAAGAGACTCCCAACGCAGTTTCAACACCCAGAAGAGGGCCTCAACACAATTTGGACGCCCAATAGGAATTATGAGCGCAATCTCAATACCCAGAAACGATTTCCAAAGCAATCACAATACCCAGAAAGGATTCCAACAACAATCAAAGCTAACCAATCTAATACAACCGAAGGCCCAATGACCTATTAAAGCCGAAGGCCTGAGTATGCATTAAACCCCATAAAGTTTCAATGTATATTCATCCAAGCTAGAATCTATCACAAAACCTAGATGATCAATTCACAAGGGAAGCATACCTTACCTAAAAGTCATCCAAATATAAAACGCAGATGTGGGTATGAGAGAATGCAACTATGCAAGCAACCTGCTGGCTTGGGAACCAAGAAATCCATTCGCTTACATTTGTTCCATGGGAACAAAACCCACGCCTTTTGACCAAGCAAAGCCTGCGGTAGTGCTTGTGCTGGTGGAGCTTCCTGGAATTCACCAGTCAGACCGTGCAGAGGATGAAAAGAATACTTTTATGTGCCATAGGCTGGCGAATAAATGAATTCATAAGGATGGTGAAACGACAATTTACTTTTATTTTTTCTTGGGAGAGTGTTTTAGAGGTGGCGATGATATTACAAGGGGATTTGTGTTTTTATACATAATGGGGAAGCTGCTTTAGAATATGTAATGTGCAACATCGACGGTGCAGATTCATTTGTTGGAATCTAAAACAATCATACACCTTCGATGTGATGGAACTTGTTGACTGTATATAATATAGGTTTATTGTTAATAAAGCTGTGACTGTGATGGATATGTGATCTTGTCCTTGAGGCAAGCAAGGGTCCAGATTTGACTCATCAGATATTTTTAATATTTTAATTTTTCAATTAAAGTTTTGCTTGATCAAAATATTTGAATTTTATTAAAGAATTATATTAAAAAATTGTATTTTTTAATTTGATATAATAAATGAGTTTATAAAGCAAATCAGTATGAAGTGATATCTTGGATTTTGAAATACAAAAAATGTAATATAATGTCTTTTTTATATTAATACTAAGAAGTTTTGATTGCAGCAGAGGTCTAGCTCGATTGGCTAAAGCATCTTGTTGAAGGCAAGAGGTCACGAGGACTAGTCTCCCCTCTGTCCCCGTGGTACCGGTGTTGCACCAGCATCAATGGACATATGAAAAATCTCAAATAGATCTATAAAATAATGGGATCATTCTATCCATTATAATAATCATGATGAACTTAGAAAACTCCATTCCTTTTTAAGGGTCAAATGTAAATATACTTTTTATAGTAAAATTAAACATAAGAATATACTTTACTTTGATTAAACCTTAGTAAGATTTTAAAAGAACTATTGTTTTTAACTCTATTTTTTATATTGGTAAATATTATTTCATTAAAACTTTTTTATATTCATAAATATTCTAATTGATGGAAACTTTTGTTGACGGAAAGGTGAGTGGCGGATCATCTTCCTTCAAGACAAAGTTGTCCTTAAATAACAAGTGGCAATGTACAACTCAAGTTCATTAAATTGAATGGGTAGTCTAAAATATTGTATGTTTGAAGGGTTAAAAGATAGGATGGTGTCATCCATAGAAGGAGCCTTGGATTTGTCGAAGATAATGCATGAATATTTTATATGGAAATTGGTAGAATCAAAGACTTTTAGTTTCTCATGGTTTGCATGGGTGTTTGTGATTAAGAGATAAAGGTATTATTTTATATCCTTTTATATAACCTCTAGTGGAGGGCAGCAAGGTGCACTTATGCTAGTGGAATTTGTGTATCTCATCAAGTGAAAGGTCACATTCTTGTCTCTATTATTTTATAAAATATTAGGTAATTATATATTTGTTATGGTAAAAATGTGTATTTTATGTTTTTTTATTTTGAAGTTCATTTGATATAGTTGTTTTTCATTCAATAATTTGTATATAAAATAGTATAAATGGAAGTTTGTAAATTATTTTATTTTATTTTTATTTTTATTTTTTATATCTTTATAGATTAGTTATGTTTTTTTATTTTATTTGTTTCTTATTTTAGGTTAGATCTATGGTATACAAAATTAATCTTGGCAATTTTATGAGATGTGGAAATGACCTTCTAAGTTTCAAAATTAAAATTTAAGATCAAGTTCATGTTCCTCATTTTCAACTAAATGGTATGAGTCAATTGAAGCATGGAATATTTCAAATTGAATGCTAGAGTCTTATATAAAAGGATAAACCATAATTCATTTTGAAGATATAGAAAAGCATTGAAAGGTATTTAGCACATTTATATAGATATGAAAGCATTATCATATGACATCAACATTACATCAACACTTTGTGTATTGTACAATTGCATGTTGTCTTCTACCTGTAATGTCGCAAAATTGCACCTAAGGGAAATTCCACATTTTTGCACTTTTTCCTAGCATTTATGACACCTTAGGGCATTAATAACAAAAATACCATGCGATTTCAACTCCACATGGACTAATGGTAGAGCAACAGAAGCTTGACAACACGTTTTCTAAAAATCTAGGCCTTGGACGTCTACACGGCGCACTAGTGTCCTGACAGTTTTCTAAGTTTGAAATTGGGAATCTCAAATCTTGACTCTCACAACATGTGTCCTAGCAATTGGGATTCAGATGTAACGGCTCTTTGTCGCCTTTACATGCAACAAAAAGCTCTCCTTGGCTCTCATTTGGGGGTTCAAGCCATTCAGAAAATCTCTCTCTACACTTTCATTCTTGAGTTCTCTTCATTTCTTGATAGCAACACTCTCACAAGCAAAGCCATACTGGACTGAGGTCCTTCCAATAGCTATAACTCTCAAGCAAGTGCTCAACGGTGCGTCTGTGCGCTTTGGAGAGGGTCTAGGTCCGTGGGTAATGCTCTCTCACTCTCTCTTTTACTCTCTTCTACTTGTTCATTTGTTACTTCATGGTGTGGGTTCTACTCCTGAAATGGGTTTTTTTTCACCACACGCTTTGTTTACTTTGTTTACACTCCTTTCCAACTTGGTTGTCCTTGGAGGTGGGAACACCAAAACGGGGGTCTAACTAAGGCAGACCCCTACATAGCCCCAACCTTTTCCCCTTGTTCTTTTTGTGTGTAGGTTGCAAAGTAGAGCTTGGAGGGAAGATTCGAACGTCCGGTGGAAGGTAAGTTTTCTCCAAGTTCTTGTACTTTGTTTGAAGTTTCTGCATTTTGTCTAGTTATTTCATCTAGTATACTTCTAACTCGAGACAATAAATTAGACCTCGTCCTTCCTGTTTGAGTTCCTAAGCTTTATGTTGCTTAGGATGTCGGCGCGCCATTTGGATGACAGCATGCCATGTTGGCGTCTTGAATTTGCGCTTTCATCTTTTGGCTGAGAGCTCCTTTGTCTGAGGCAGGAATCTAGAAGTTTCACTCTCTCAGATTATTAAGTAGTTTCCTGTAAAAGTTAACATATACCCATCTCTTTCACAATTCCTTCATGTTGAGGTGGATAAGGGAAGTTCGTTCCTTGGTGATCTCTTGAGAATGAAGAGACCCATGTGCAGCGAATCCCTCTTATCTCACATTTTGGTGAACCCAACATGAAACATGTTAGATCTATTCTTAGAATGTTTTCACATTTATGATAATACTTTCTCTAAGGAAGATTTTGATATGTTGGATGATGCTCTAGATGACTTCTTAGAAGCATCCTCCCATATATGTAAATCTCTCGAGCAAGCTTCCCCTCCAACCAAGGAGTCGGTAAATGTAGTAGTGGTTTTTGTGGCTCCTTCGAGCCCTAAGAAATCAGTCATTTACCGAACCCCGGCTGACTCCTCTTCTAGGGAGGATTATTTTGTCTATGGGATCTCATGTCGTAGTAATTCATCGGACCTATATTCAAGGTTTGTGAAAGTTGTCGACTCCCCTTCATACAATGTTGTTGGGCACACATATAATACAAGAAGAAACAAACAGAACTTGGATCAACAACCTTTTGTTCCTACATCTCAACCTACTCAAGATCCTACTTCTTTTCCACCTTCTCAACCAAACCTTCCTGCAACACCTAAACTTGCGATCAAAGCGCCAGGTGACTATGATCTTGTCAAGCAACTTCATATTACTCTGGCTAAGATATCACTTTGGGATTTACTTCAGACCACTCTGGTTTATCAAGAGATGCTTCAGGAAGCCTTGCAAAAGATTCTCTTGCCTACCTGCACTGGGCCCACGGATGTTAATGCTGCTTTGTTGGCTCCTTATTGAGTGGATTTTTCCAAATATTCGTTTCCTATTTGCAGAACTCCACCTCCAAATGAAACAAGCGAATCCTTGATGATTATAATTAATGTTAATAATGCTCGGTATTAGGCGTTACTCTCATTAACGATGGTTTGGCATCTCTCAATGTTTGCGGTATCGACCTATTACCTAAGATTAAGGTTGATTCATCTTCTTTAGCAACTTCTTCCTTATATATTCGCGGGTTTGATAACGCTGGCCGTTAAGCTCTAGGCACAATAATATTGCCTTTGCAGCTAGGTCTTGTTACCTTACCTAACCTGGTCTACGTGATGCCTGGCCCTTTACCTTATAATCTTCTCTTGGGGAGACCCTAGATTCATGCTATGGGTGTTGCAACCTTTACTTTACACTATTCCTTAAAATTCATCACAAACAATCGGGGGGTCACGGTTAAAGTAGATCTAGAAGTTGTTCACCTTTGTGAACTAGCGGTTGTTAGTCATTCTTCAATCATATCAACTCTCAAGAATTGTATTCCATCCTTAACCGTTGATGCTATGGTGTGTTCTTTGTCGATACCTTTTATGGAAGTTGTCCTCGGACCAAGTATT
This sequence comes from Sequoia sempervirens, assembly GCA_007258455.2. Taxonomy (NCBI): domain Eukaryota; kingdom Viridiplantae; phylum Streptophyta; class Pinopsida; order Cupressales; family Cupressaceae; genus Sequoia; species Sequoia sempervirens. The sequence continues at coordinate 47,025 of VDFB02347451.1, forward strand.
GTTAAAGACGAACCACCTAAAGAAGAAGATCTTAAGTCTCCCCCGGCTTCCCCTTCTCCTTCTCAATCAAATGCTTTCCTTGGCGATGATTGGGGCTCCTTGAAATTCTTTGAATTCTTTATTGCATAATACAAGGTAAACCCCTCCTGCATAGAGTTTTTGTGTACTTTTAATGTAGAGAAGGATGATACTCTCGTTGAGAAAGAGAAGTGTGACTCTATTCAGGAGACCACTCCTTCCTCTACTGAAGAGGTAATTCCACTCCTACAAAGGAGGTTAATGTTTGTGAACCTAGTGAAAAAGGTGGGAGTGCTCCTGTGGAGACATTCGACATTCATTGGTGGAATGAAACACTCTGCGTAGAGTCGCCACCTCCCAAAGTTTTGCAAACTTGTTACGGTTTTGGATATGAGCTTTCTTCTTGATATGGTTATGGGAAGAAGAGCCTAGGGCGTATTAAGAAAGGAATCTAGGTCCCTATCCAATTCAAGCCACACAAGCATTATCTGGGTTTGGGATGCTCTATTGAATAATCTAAGCATAAACCTTGGTGGAGCGTTAACATGATTTCAGTTGAACCGCTGAACTTGGTCCATCCCGAATTGATAGGGGAAAGGGAGCAGGCTGAGAAAATCCTTTTAGATGTCTTCTCTTTAGACGAAGCACTTGAGAAATTCCTAGGTGCCTATTCCTCGTTACCTCCTTTTCACCACAAGAGACGATTCTCGTATCACTTGCATAAGCGAGGATACTTTGGAGAATTTGTCTTGAGTATTGATGAGGACACTCTATCTAATGTTAATGATGATGTTCTGATATCCCATCCAGAAGATCATAAATCCCTCCTTAAAGGAGACACTACTGAAATCTCTATGGATTCTAAGTCCTCTAAAAAGGTAATTAAGATTGGGAAGTGTCTCTCTTCTCAGGAAGCAGATGAACATTCTGATCTCTTAGGTCTATATAAATGCTTGATATCTTTGCTTGGATGTATGAGGGATATATCGATATCAATGATCCACGATTGGTTTACAATATTTTTCTTATGTCCAGAACACTAAGCACATTAAATAGAAATATGAAAGATCAATCCCAAGGTAGCATTGATGGCTAAGACCTAAGATAAACTATTGGCCGGGCTTTATCTATCAATGCGATTACTGGATCTTGAATATTGTTCTTGTTAGTAAGCATTGGTTGTATTTGTTATATGCAGTGACTTTTCATTGATCTTAATAAGGCTTCTCTTAAGGATTATTTTGTTACCCTAATATAGACATGATTGTAGATTGATGCAGGTTGGCTCTTTGTGGATGGCTTCTCGGGTTACAATCAGATCCATATTAACCCAGAAGATCAGTACAAGACATCCTTCACTACCCCTTGGGGTACCTTTTGTTATGTGTTCATGCCCTTTGGGTTAAAGAATGCAGGAGCAACTTACCAATGGGCGATGACCCTAATGTTTCACGATTTTATCAACAAAATCTTAGAAGACTATGTTGACGATATCTTAGCGAAGTCAATAATCCGTCAAGATCATGTAAAGAACCTTCATCTTATCTTCGAAAGGCTTTGACTCTATAAGATGAGACTCAATCCCCATAAATGCTTCTTCAATGTAGATGCCGACAAGCTTTTGGGATTTATAGTTTCTCACTGTGGAATCAAAGTTGACACGAATAATATTGATGCCATTGTTAACATGCCTCCACCTAGAAATATTACTGAATTACAAAGTTTACAAGGGAAAATTCAGGCGATTCGTAGATTTATATCTCAATTGGTTGATCGTACCCTTCCATTCACTCATTTATTAAAGAAGGATGTTTGCTTCATATGGGATGAAGAGTGCCAGAAAGCTTTTGAGTCAGTCAAAGCCTATTTGGCCAATCCTCTTGTATTGATGTCAGCTAAGATATACCCTTTTTTCTTTACCTTACAACATCACCCTATGATTTGGTAGCTTTGTTGGCTTAGTATGATGATGCTGGGAAATAGAGAGTGGTCTACTACATTAGTCACGTTTTAGTCGATTACGGAACTCGTTATTCCTCCATGGAGAAACAATGCATCGCTCTTATCTTTGCTACACAAAAGTTGAGACACTATCTTCTCCATGTTGAGACACACATCATTGTAAAGACTGGCCTTTTAAAGCATTTGTTCTCTAGTGCCGACCTTACTGGGAGGTTAGCGAAATGGGTTATGTTGCTTCCTAAGTTTGATATAAAGTTTGTTACTCATAAATCAATAAAGGGTCAAGTAGTTGCTGATGAATTTGTAGACACTCCCTCATCTCGCTCCTTCCCAGGGTTGGATTTATTCCCTGATGAAAATATTTTTATAATTAATTATGACCTTGAATGGAAAATGCATTTCAATGGATCGAGGTGTCACACTGGTTCCAGAGCGGGTGTGGTCTTAATATCCCCCAAAGGAAAACCGGTCCCTCTATCCTTCCAATTGGAATTTCCTTGCACTAATAACATTACTAAGTATGAATCTCTTATTGTTGGCTTGTGTGCCACGATTGCGCTTAAGATAAAACATCTATGCATACTAGGTGATTTTGAGTTTATTGTGAATCAAATTATGGGGACCTATCAAGCGAAACAGGATAAGTTGTCTCGATATCGAGACCTCGCTTTGACCTTGCTTGGTCGGTTCTCCTCTTTCACGATAGACAACATCCCTAGAAGGGAGAATAGACATGTCAATGCCATGAAAAGCGTTGCTTCCTTGGTACCTTCGGAAGAGGATACGAAAGAATACCACTTCAACCCGGTGGTTTTGATCGAAGCCTGAATGCAAGGCCTTTGTGTGTTCTCAAGTAGACTTGGTAGAATGGCTCTCTAATATCTATAACTACTTAAAGACTAGAAAATCTCCCAATGATGTGACAAAAGGCGTCAACACTCATATACGAAAGCTTTCAGCACAATGTGTTATTTTATCCAATGTTCTCTATCAAAAATCTTATAATGGCTTGCTTTTGTGATGCCTCACTAAAGCGGAGATACCCTTCGCCCTTAAAGAAGCCCATTCAGGCTCTAGGAGTGGACACTTTGGAGGTAAATCCCTGGTAAGGAAACTGATACACATGGGGTACTATTGGCAAATGATGGAGCAAGATTCCTTCAATTTTGTTAAAAACTGCCTTTAATGTCAACAACACAATCGTTTCATTCATGCACCTACCCAAGAGTTACAAAATCAGACCTCTCCTTGGCCATTCACAAAATGGGGGTTGAATATTATCAGAAATATATCACCTCCTTCTTCCAAGGGACACACCTTTATCATTACCTCCATAGATTACTTCACG
>VDFB02347452.1:0-24319 GCA_007258455.2 Sequoia sempervirens
AGGCTCCTATCATCACAAAATCGCAAGTCATTCCATCAATCAACCAACATCAACTAACATCAATCAATCAATCCAAGTCAATCAACCTATCAATCTAATCATCTCTAGTGAGACTTTGATCAACTCTCGTGAGAATCAATCTATCATTCAACCTCGCCTATCATGAGGTGTATCAAATCAATCAACTCAACCTCACCTATCATGAGGTTTATCAAATCAATCAAATCAACCTCGCCTATCATGAGGTTTATCAAATCAATCAATGCACCTCACCTATCATGACGTTTATCAATCAACTCAACCTCGCCTATCATGAGGTTTATCAAATCAATCAACCTATAATTGATCCTCGCCTATCATGAGGTCAATTATTATCATCCTATCATTGAATCTCACCTATCAAGAGATCAATGGACATCTAACCTATCAAAATCATCAATCATCATCAACACAATGACTGGCGTGATCATACATCATCTAAATCAAGGAGTCTCAACAAGAATATCATCAAACTTCAGAAATGCACTAGAATATTCTATCTATGCGCTAAAAAACCTTATGCGCTAGAGAAATCCATCAATGTGCTAAAACAAATCTTCAATGCGTCAAATTACTCTATGTGCCAGAACATTTCACCGATGCACCGAAACAAAGTACCAATGCGCCAAAGTACCTGATGCACTAAAAAATTTAATCAATGCGCTAATCTAATTTCCCTATGCGTTAGACTATTCTATGTGCTAAAACAGTTCATGATTGTGCTACTTCAGGTCACCTATGCACTACTTTATCCTATATGCTACATCAGTAACCCTATGCACTAGACTAGTCAATGTGCTATAACAGTCTATGTATATACTATTTTGGTCTCCTAATGTGCTAAAACATTTTAAAACCAAATTCAAACAAAAAAGGGAGGGAAAAACATAATGCACGAAATACGAGTCAATTTTTGGGGTTCTCACCGAAGGTCCGTACACTACTGGGCGGTTGTGCCACCTGACTCGCTCGAACCGGTGTGTGTGGTAAGGGATCACCATTTTGCTCCAAGTTGCTCAATCACTCTCACTCACAAAGTTTTCAAATTGCAAAATGTACAAATGACCTTTCTAATCAACTTGTTAACCTTTTAAAGGTTAATTAAGTGGCATTTTATGGGGTTGTTTTATTTTTATTTTTCAAAGGGGCCTTAATTAATCAGATAATCACTTGCTGACTTCTACATCATTTTTTTTGGGAGATAAATCATTTTTGAAGCATAAAATTTTGTGATCATTATTAAATCATCGAAAAATCATCAAAAATTTCCAAAATTTCCAAAATTCAGCCATTTATCTCCCAAGGGTGCATATATCTGTCAATATATAAAATCAACGTCAGCATCGAATTTTTTTCTTTCTTGGAATTATATCAAATTTATCTTTGAAGTTGAACAAACATTACCAAAGAGGGGACAAAAATAACCTATAAATGGTCTCATGACATCTAATTTTTTATTCAAGGGGTAAGCGGCTTTTGGGAGCTATGAACTGGATACAACCATTCAACAATACCACCCCAGCGAGTTTGAACCATGGTGACAAGAACAACAATGCCACCTATAAACCATCATACCATGCCAATACCCGTGATCATGACATAATTAATTTAAATACTAGTTATTTAATTAATTGTCTCGACTATATAAATAAATTCTCAATTTATTTATATTGTTCATATTTTCTAATTCTTCAAATCTAAAATCATATTCTTCTAATTTAATTAAATAAACAAATTCCTTAGCTTGTTTTTATTTAATTAAGTTTCATAATCCGGATTAGGAATTCAAGCACATGTCTACAACTTTATGCCACCTCACCAAGGTCACATGAAATTAAATAATTCTAATTTTTAAATTAGAATTATTTTCAAACACATGGTCTTTTCTTCCCACACTTTATTCTTCCATCCATTTGGCATGTTGCCTTTGGTCAAGATATTCCTCCATCCATTTGGCATGTTGTCTTTGGTCAAGGGGACACCTTCTTGATTTTTTCCATCTCCACCGTTCATTCCTCTTGTTTGAATCTGGACCATCGATCATTGCCACCTCACAAGATGCTTGGAAAATCCTATAAATACAACCTTTTGGCATTGTATTTTATATCCCACATTTGAGTAGAGTTATTATGCAGGAATAAATTTTGGAGCATTGGAGGATTTGAAGTCTTATAGTTAGAATCATGTTTTTCTTTGTAGTTGCGTATAGAAACATGTTTAACTTCATATTTAGCATTATAGAATCATATGTTGCTTCATAGTTGCATTTTATACCACACCTTGCTTTATAGTTGCATTTTATACCATACTTTGCTTTATAGTTGCATTTTAGATTAGTATATTCATAGTTAGCATTTGAGCATATGCAGAATCATCCTAGCTCCATATCATAGCATTTACATTATATAATCTAACACCATTATCCATTCATCATAATATCCATTATCATTTTCATCATATAGTTTCATGTAGGAACTTAATTGGCTTACATGTTGAATATTATCTCATTTCTCAAGTTGCCATTTTAACAACCATAGTGCACATAGAAATTTGAGGGTCAAATGGTTTAATAAATCCTCGAGAATAGAGGACAATAAGACGTTCTTAAAAGATTGTTTAACTGCAAAATAGAGTAGTTTATTTGATTCAAATCTTTGATATAATCTGTTGCATTGGTGTTTGTGTTGATTTAATAACTCTTCCCACATTTCACACACACAATAATTTATCCTAAGTTGACAAATCTTGAAATGTGAATTTTTTCTATCTTTTAGCCATATAAATAATGCAATTGTTCATTTTTCACTATATACATATATGCCTAAATGATCACTTAAACACTTTTAGATGTTTTTAGATTTGATATGACCTAATAAATTGACCTAATGAAAATTTATTAATACAAGTATGAACTAGATCCATTTTGTAATAACTAAAATTATCCCTAGTTGTCTTTTGAATGCAAAATGTAATCCAATTTTTTACCTTTTCAATGCTTTTTGTGAAAATTATGTATGTATAAATGATCAATTCACACAACCTAAGATTATACTTAGATTTTAAAATTATATGCTTAAGATTTTAGAAGATTTAAAGTGTACAAGTAGTTAGTTTCACAAAATAATTTATTGGAAAAAGGGATCGAGGTCTTAAATCACACTTCTTCCAATTAGGGACATTAGATATTAAAAGTGATCTCAATATCCACTTGGCTATAAACCTCAACGGAAGAGCTAGAATGGCGGATCAAGGTTTTAATCCCTTTTTTTGTGTGTGTGTGATGATGATTAATTTACTTTTAATTGACTAAATTATATGATGCAATGTTGTTCCTAGGTTAACTATGAAAATGTAGCAAACTAAGATGATTTCTAAGAAATGCACAACAAAAAGATAGAAATAGGTTCCAAAAATATAGAGGGAAGACATAGAGGAACCTGACATATAAATTTGAGGATGAAATGATTGGTAATGGGCATGGGGTTCCTTAAACTAACTTCCTTCTATTCAAGACATTATTTCATTCTCTTGTAGCTCTTGGTCTGCAAGTCCTTCTCTTTAGAGGCCACTGTTGGAACTTCATCTGTTACTGTTAAAATCTACTTTCCTTGTCTTGACAACTTGTAGGGCTTGAATGCATGAATGAGAAATTATTCCTCAATCTTCCTCCAATTTGATTTAGATCTAAAAACTTGCACACATGAAAGAGGGGGAAGGGTTGTGTCTTATAGGGGCTTGCCTAAGTTAATTTTTTTTTGGAATTTCTACCTCCACAATGACTATGATGATGTATAAAAAGAGCTTACCCTCAGTCAGACAAAGGTTAAATGATAAACAAGTGATAAATTGACAAATTGCTACAACTCACCACTTAGATCTGCAATCCTTGATGGACTAAAGTCATGTACTCATCACCTTCAAGGAGAATTTGATATTGGATTGAAGTCCTGCAAGTGTTAGTACTCACAAAAAACATGAACAAACTTACATAAAAATATGATGAATGATTGATATGATGCTTGACTAAAATAAATGTTGCAATAATCTTGATAATTTTTCTCTTAACTGCTCTTGATTGCTCAATAATAATCTCAATTGATTTCTTAATCATGCTAGGATTAAAATGGTGAAAATGACTAGTATTTATATGCAATTCTTCTAATTTCTTGAAAATCAAATATTGATAGCTGACAAGTGAAATTGGAATTTCAAATAATAAATACCAACATTGACATATCCAAATTGGAGCCAAAAAGGGTTGGACAAGGGCATGGGGCGTCCTAGTCCAGAACCATCCTTTTTGAGGCCTTAAAGGTCGGGAGCAAATATTACATGCTTATTTTCATTCCCACTGTTTGATTTTTTTAAGATATTTATAAAATGGATAATTAAATGCATAATTAGGTCCAAGCACATAGGAGGGAGCTAAACCTAGTGTGAAAATTTTCAAGGGTGATCATTTTTGGCACTACATATAATAAAAAACTTACCAAGGAATGATATTATCACTTAATTCATGAATTTTATGATAATAATTAGCACCCTTGAAAATTATCATGCTCCACTCAAGAAATCCATCAAGTCGTCTATGAGTGTCAATGAAAATTCACACTTAATGGATATTTTATATATTTTCTTGGAATTAATGCACATCCACTACTATCTTCCTTTCATCAATGCTAGCATACTAGGTTTTACAACTAGGCTCAAGCTCTCTTTAATCTATCCCTTTAAAAATAATTCTTCAACTTTCCTCTTCACCTCCTCATTGTCCTCTAGCTATTTAGTAATCTAGATCTATGGGTCACATCCATCCTATGAATGATGTTGTGCACACAACCCAAGCCATATGGAATACTCTTCAATAGATCCTCATACTCACCTAATATCTCCTTGAAATCCCATGGAATATACTTCTTTGTACCTTTATTTCTATCTTCACCCGAATCAAATCTAAATATTCAAAACATTTACTATTTTATTTTTTATTTTATTTGCACCTTTATTTCTATCTTCACCTAATCAAATCTAAACTATTTTTATTTCTATAGTTTAGATTTGATAGTTATTTGAGGAAAATTCATTATTTTTATTTCTATCTAGTAGGTATAGTTTCATAATTACCATTATCTCTTCATATGTATATTTTAATTAAAACATTATTTTTATTTTATCATTTTCTATTTAATCTAACTATCTAAGCAAAAGTAATTAAAAGATAATGGTAGCGAAATTTTAGATAAATTTAGACCAAGGTTATTGTCATAAGGTCAATCCACCTAGAATTTACATAAGTGACTCAGTAAAATTTTAAAGATTTGGCTTGATTTCTTCTAACAACATTAATGATGCTTTTCTAGTGTGCATTTTGTTTCCTACTTGCAAGTCGTTGTGCCTTTCATCTACTTTTTTCTTTCTATTTTCATCAATAAATTTTCTCACATAAATATTTATTTTGTCTATTTTCCATAAGATTAGAATATTGTTTTCCTTCATGTCTACTTATTGTGATTCTTGATAGGTGATAAAAGGTAGAAGTGCTCATGGGTCACATAGACCTCACTAGTTTCATGTAGTTTGGACCTAAGGACATTAGTGTTCTCCTAGAGGCTAGTAGTTTCCTATAAGGGGTGGAAGAGTCTATACCTTGGTCCACTTACCAATTTTCACCAAGGTTCTTCATATTCACCATCTATCTCCAAGCGACTTTGAGCATCTATTTTATGCTTGTCTATTTCTAATTCCTATTTCCAAGCATATGTCTCTAGTGTAGTGAAGTTGATCCTAGATCATGTGTGAAGGCATAATTTAGATTAGAACTCTTAATCATCTTTATACAATTGCTTTGTTTGATATAATTTAGTTTATGTGACCTTAAAAAAAAAATTATTTTATTTTCTTTGATTTGGTGAAATTGTAACTTGCATGATTGTTTGTTTTGTACTTTGTGTATAAATATATTTTATCCTTTCATTTTTTTCTCATGTTCATTTCTCTTTATTTTTCCTTTCACTTTAGAAAAACCATAGTTTATACTTGAGCCTTTTACCTTATATAATGGCTCCTACCTCTTTCTTTTTCTCTATTCATGCCAATCTTCTTGATCCTAATCCCTTACATAAATTTATACCTATCCACCTCTCTATGCTTATCCTTCTCTTCAACCATGCCTTAGTTACTTCTCTCCCCACTCATTATTCTATATTCATAATTCCTCCTTATTATTGCTAATGGTTTACTTGCTCACTGTGATTATTCAACACCCAATTATTCTTCTTTCTTGATGACCACTCTCTCAATGTTTCTAGTAAGTATTTTTAAGATGATTCCCTTTATGACACATTGGATTTTACGTCATGTTCTTCTTCATTCAATACCATTTCTTTTCAAATATTCCTTGGGGCACACTACATTATGATTCCTACTCTTATGGTTTTATTATTACTAATTTTCCTTTATCTCACCTTCCTCCCTTTGATATAGACCCACATTATTCTAATTATTCATACTCTCTTGGAATAATTTTAATTACTATTAAACCTCATTTATCCACTTTCCCTTTAACACTTCATAACACACTTGGTACTCTTATTAAAAGTCTCCACCTCATTCTCCTACTCCTTGTGACTTATTATATTTACCCCCTTGTTTCTTTGTAATCACTTCATCAATCATGTCTCTTCTTACCTAAGTCATCCTCCTCTCCCTCGAATCCTACAAATATAATACCCTTACCTATTTTACCTTGTAAATGAAATGAAACCTTGATTCCTCCTTTCTACAAATTATCACCTCCAAATTTCCCTTGTAGTCAGGTATTGTATTTCTTTCACCCTCATATCTACCATAAATTTCACTTGGACATAAAGTTTCCAATGAATTCAAGAAAAAATACTATTGTTGAGGATTTCATAAATAACACATTACATGCATGTAATGATAATTTTTTCAAGTTTATTCTCCTAATCATGATTTTTCTATGCATGACATGTATTTTTCTTTTCCCTTTCTACATCATGATATTGTCAACATTATCCAAAGAAAGATATTCTATAGTACATATGCATTCCTCTATACTTTATATGAATGAATAATGTTGTGGTGAACCTCTTAAAATGTGTTCATATATTCCTTTAAATGAAAAAATTATTAGTTATTGCATTTGTATCCATTTCCTTATCTTTAATTTTATGTTTTACTAAGTAAATTTACCACTCATTCTCCACCTCTATTCCCTTAATGTAATTTCACCTTTTTAATATACTCTTGTTCATTGTTTATTCTTGTAACCACACACATGGTTAAAGGACATAATGGAAAATTTAGAGGCCTCTCTAATATGATTTTGACCTTCTAATCTCTCCTTATCCTAAGATTGTTGTATAAGCTAATCCCACATAGAAAATAGTTCTAAGTGATTATTATTCTTCCTCCCCCTCTCCATCCCTGAACCATAATGTAATTATTCATGCCAATAAAATTATAAAAAACTTAGCCATCCTACCTAAAACATCTCACATAATTACTACTATTATGGTGCATGATGCCCCTCCTCTTACTCCTATTGTGGTTTGCGGCACACACATCATCCTCCTATTAATAACAACACAATTATTCATATGCATGATATGATGAAATCATAAGAACAAATAAATCTCAAATTAGATTCCCTCTACTAATGCCAATATTAACCCTCCACCTCATCTATCTACTAAGATCCATAAAGAATACAATCTCATGGAGCAACTACAATAATCCAATATATATCTTTTGTTTTTTTGTTTTTTTGGAAAGTGTAATGCAATTGATTTGAAATGCAACTAGAATCAAACAAGAATGAAAATTCCTATTCAAACCAAGACAAAACATCTAGATAAATCTAAAAAAAAGAGTTCAAAAATAAGGCAACTAAAATCAACTCAAATGTTACCACAAACTCCATTATTAAAATATTTTCTCCAATGACTAGTTGATATGTGGATGTTACTTTGCTTGAAAACTACTTGATTTGACAACACGTACTTAACTCCATGTTGATGGATGAAAATAAAAGAGTATGTGGCTAAATTTATAGAATTTTAGAAGAGGGAATGAATGGCTGCGATCTAAATGTGAGGTCAATGATGGAGGTGTCGTAGGGGAAATATCGGTTAGTTGCAAAAATCATGAATTAAGACATTAATGTATAAAATAATAAAAACCCATCAAAGATTAGTCATATAAGCCCATACTCAATTAAATTATCAAACAAGGTCATAAAAGATTCAATTAAAAGCATTAAAACACACAATTCAAAATAATTGAATAAAAAAGACAATACAAACCTTCAATCCCATTGGGGGATTATGCTCTAAATGAATGTGGATTGCTCTATTAAGCATAACCCATGTTGTAAATGCTCAAGATTGATGAATGTGACTCACAATTGATGCTCAATTTGCTCAAAACAATGAAATGCTCAAGATCATGGATGATCAATGATAATTGTGAATGATTTTCATGAAGATGAAAGATTGTTTTATAGATTTGCAGGTGTTTAATCAACAGGCAAGGTTGAATCTCAAGATCAACGAATGAGAGGAAATCAAGGAGATCAAAGAAGATCAATCGATGAAATTGAATGAGAGCCCAAAATATCCCTATTTTCATGGAAAATTAGTTAAAGATATTTTGAAGGGAAAATATCTATTCAAGTTTGAATTTAAAATTGTATTTGAATTATGGATTATTCTTTTTGGAGAGAATTTTCCATTTAGATATTTTGGAGGGATAAGATATTTTGAAAAGGGAATATTCTCTTTTGAAAAAGGAATATTATTTATGTAAGTTGGAGGAAAATTAGGGAATTAAATAATTAAGAAAAAAAATTAATTATGAGGATGAGAAGAAATTTAGATTTTTAATTAAATAATTTAAAAATATTTAATCAAGTGGGATTAAAGAAAAATTATATTTAATTAAATAATAAAAATTATTTAATCATGATGGAAGAGGGAAATTTAATTTAATTAAATAATTCAAAATTATTTAATCAAGGAGAAATTAGTAAGAAACGATGAAAACTGAAATTAATCATATAACCTTAATTATTCAATTAATAGAGGAAAAATATGAATTTAATCAAATAATTGGAAATTATTCAATTAAATGAGGAAATAACTGGTAATGAGGAAAATGACTAGTGATAACAAATTTCCAAAATCCATGTAGATTATTGCAAGAGTTTCTGGATTAGATTGTGTCAAATTTTTTACATCAACGTTTCAAATCACACTCCATGATTCATCATCAGGATAGAAGAGAGCATAGGAAAATGATGTTAATAAGTGAAATCGAGATGTGTGATACGTTCAAGATAATTTTAGGTGTCTATTGTTTTCCCCTCTTTGAAGCAATGTACCTGTTGAGTTGTTTCAAAGACTTGATGTTGCTCGGAAAATTTTAAAAAAATTCACTTGTTGCCCCACTGTGCCCTAGCAGACAAAGGAAGGATGGATGGTAGGCCGCCCCCTCAAGAGGTTAGCCGAAAAAAATATTTTTTGGGTTGAGATAACATCAAGATGACAAGATTAGGTCTATTGAAAATAGGATGAAAAATTAAGTCCTAGGAAGACTAAAAATTAATTAGGATCGATAACCAAGTTCAAAAATAGGCTAACAGGGTGGCCGAGGGTGAAACCCTAGGGTTTGCTAGGCATATATGTGCATTTTGGCCTAGATTATCCTCATTTACACACTTTTCTTTATATATGTCCAGAGCTTTGATCCTCTAGTTTTCATAGACACCTTCTCGAGATGGCCCTTGTTCCTCATGTCACACACCATGCAAACAAAGTCAAATAATTCTAGAGGCCAGTGAGAGCAGGTCTCCCGGTATGTACTAAGTTGTTTCACCTTTACACATAGCTTTAGGCATTCCAATTTGATGTAGGAGAATCTAGAGGTACTAGCAATCTTGCATCACCAAAAATAATGCTATTTTATTTTTGTTTATTTTCAATAAGGGATTAGGGATTAGGAGAATAAATATTTTTATTTGCAACTTTGTAATTTCCCTTGGGGTGAAATTGTAATTGTAATTTTGGTGGAAATTATGCATTTATGAATTTTTCTAAGGAAAATTTGGGAAAATACCCCTATTGGGCATCCCATTTCAAGGTGGGGACCACTTGGGATGCATGTACTTGCATGTTCAATTGCATGAATGTATTTGCATGTTTGTGCCACAAGATTTGCATGTTGTTGCATGTCAGTATTTGGAGCCATTGGAGCTACTAAGAATCAAAGAAGGTGTCATAATTGACCAAATTTTATTGGCTATGGTTTAGGTGCCCATGTGAAGGCCATGTGAGCATTGAGTAATTTTATTATTTTTATGATTATTTCTCCAAATGGGGCGTGGGTTTTCCAAGGAGGTGTTTTTTCTTGTGGTTTTGGAAAACCATAGTGGTTTTCTCATTCTAAAACTTCTATATTATGATGCCTTATCATTTGAGGAGATGGATTTGGGAGCTTTTGTAGGTGAGTTGGAGAGATCTCAGATTGAAGAGAGGATTTGAAGACTCCGTTGTTGCAGATTTATATTTGCATATAATCCCACCTTTTAGGGAGCTAGTGAGCTCCACGTTTTGGGAGATAGTGAGCTAATGAAGTTTGTGTGAAGGGACCTTGAGATATTTAGCTGAAAGAAGGTTGAAAGAGACCAAGAAGACATTTTTATTGCATGTTTTGAGGTGTGCTATAGCAGCAAGAAGATTGATGATTTCATAGTTTATTTGCAGCAGTGATTTATAATGATGAATGCAAGTTAAAGGAGCTAGAATCAAGTGAAAGAAGAGAGATTGAGTGAAACCATTTTGTATTTGATTTTTGTTGACATATTTTAGTCTCATATCATATTTTTAATTTTTTTCATGAACCTACAAAATAATGTAATTTCAAAAATGCTTTCTTGTTATGTAATTGAAGGAGATTTTGAATGAACAAAGAAGAATACTTCTTGTAGATTCTTGTGTTGTTTCAAACCATTTCTAATTTGAATTTTCAATTTTTTGTGAGTATCTAAATGAGGGTTGGTTTCTTACTTCATCAGTAGTATTAGAGCAAGAGTTCCTGAGTGTGCAGGTAGAAGCGTCGATGTGAGGTAGTTGCACTAGGACCTATGGTAGTATGTGTGTGATTTGTGTGTAGACAGATCGTCAGACGTGAGGCACTCTATACCAAAGAGGATGGGACGGGTCATGAGGAGGCTCATAATAAATTTATTTTGGGAACAATATTGGGAAGAAGTGGAAAATAAGGAGTACCGTAAAGAATTGGAAAAGCTTGAGGATGAAGTAGATGTATTGAAAAAGATGGTTATGGAGGACATGAGAATATGGGATGAGAGATACGAGAAGACGAACATTCTCAAGAAAGAGGACAAAAAATAGAAGATTAGAAAGAAAAAGCATTTCAGCCCTTTGGAAGGGATCAAATGTAAGGAAAAATATGTGGGGGTAGCCCACACAAATGAAGAATATATTGAGGCACAAGTTTCAATGATAGTATGTGAATAGAGTGTATATGTGAAGTGGATGAAGAAGGTTTGCAATCAGAAATTGTAAACAACAATGGTCCAATATTTGATGAGAAATTTGGTGAAGATGAAGATGATTTCTTATTAAAAGGAGAGATGGAAAGAATCAACAAGTTGTTGGAAGGAGAATTGATGAACAAACAAGAAGAGAAGATTGCAAAGGTTGTCATTGGAGGTGAGAAGATGAATGTTGTAACAAAGAATGAGGAAAAATATGTTGGGACAATGAACAAGAATGAGGTAAATTTTAATTTTGAATTTAGTTGTAATGATTCTATACCTTCTTTGGTGAGATTAGAAGAGGATTCCATGCAAGAAGAGAGTATGAAAATGGAAATTTTTAATTTCCATGGACTAGTAATTGCATATTTGTATAAGGATGTAATAGATTTTGATTGTTGTTTGGATAATACATATTTGCATGTAGAAGTTGTAGATGATGGTGTAGGAGGAACTTGGTGGAGGTGGGTTGAATCCCACAAGAGTAGAGAGGATAATGTATGGTATTAGGAGGAGGATGGTACATGGTGGATACAAGTCCATGAGAGGAGAGAGGAATGGAGTGTTGAGTTGTTAGGGGTGTAGGTTTCTTGTTCCATCTAAGTGTTGGAAGAGGAGAAAGTAGACTCAATTTTAGGTACCAAATTTAGTGATGGAGTTTTTTGAGGATTAATTGCAATCTGAAAGGGTGGTACTACCACTCAACTCCATTTTTTGAATTCATATTCAGAAAAAAAATTCCTACCCAGAGTGTCTGATGAAGGAGAATCTAGGTGTACTAGCAATCTTGCATCACCAAAAATAATGCTATTTTATTTTTATTTATTTTCAATATGGGCTTAAGGGTTAGGAGAATAAATATTTTTATTTCCCACTTTGTAATTTCGCTTGGGGTGAAATTGTAATTGTAATTTTGGTGGGAATTATGTATTTATGAATATTTTCTAAGGCGAAATTGGGAAAATGCCCCTCTTGGGTGTCCTATTTCAAGGTGGAGGCCACTTGGAGTGCATGTGCTTGCATGTTCAAATGCATGCCTTGCATTTTTGTGCCACAAGCTTTGCATGTTGCCACATTTCCGTATTTGGAGTCGTCGGAGCCGTCGAGAATCAAAGAAGGTGTCATAATTGAAAAAAATTGATTGGCCATGGTTTAGGTGCCCATGTGAAGGCCATGTGATAATTGAGTAATTTTATTATTTTTATGATTATTTCTCCAAATGGGGTGTGGGTTTTCCAAGGAGGTGTTTTTTTCTTGTGGTTTTGGAAAACCATAGTGGTTTTCTCATTCTAAAATTTTTATATTATGATGCCTTATCATTTGGGGAGATGGATTTGGGAGGTTTTGTAGGTGAGATGGAAATATGCTACTATATTGAAGAGAGTATTTGAAGACTCCATTGTTGCAGATTCATATTTGCATATAAGCCCATGTTTTAGGGAGCTAGTGAGCTCCACATTTTGGGAGATAGTGAGCTAGTGAAGTTTGTGTGAAGGAAGCTTGAGAGCTTCAACTAAAAGAAGGTTGAAAGAGACCAAGAAGACATTTTTTTCAAGGTTTGGAGGTGTGCTACAAAAGCAAGAAGATTGATGATTTCATGGTTTGTTTGCAGCAGTGATTTCTAATGATGAATGTAGGTTGAAGGACCTAGAGTTGAGTGAAAGAAGAGAGATTGAATGAAACCATTTTGTATTTTATTTTTGATGTCATATTTCAGTCTCATATCAGATTTTTAATGTTTTTCATCAGCCCATATGGCTGAAAAACAATGTAATTTCAAAAATTATTTCTTGTCATGTAATTGAAGGAGATTTTGAATGAACAAAGAATAATACTTGTTGCAGATTCTTGTGTTGTTTGAAATCATTTATAAGTTGAATTTTTAGATTTTTGTATGTGAATGAGGGTTGGTTTCTTACTTCATCAAAATTGGTAGGTGAAGGTAGGAAAAAAAATTTATTGATCCATGTATCGATTCCTTTGTAACCCAAAGTTTAGCATTTGCAATCGCGGAATGCCACCTTTATCATAGCGCAACACATTTGGGTTTTCATATCACTTTTGTGATGCCTTATCAAGGTTGATTGGCCGTAAAGTGACATGTTTGTAAATGTGTTCGTAGATGTTTTAGGGGGTTCGAATTGTTTGAAAAAGAGACCGCGTCTAACTATCATGCATCGACACATTTGCAAAAAGTGACACATTTGTTTATTTGCTTAGCAAACAAGTTTTCATCAAAAAAATGATGCATTAACATAGTTGGTGCTATGCTTGCAAGCAATTCTACATCCAATCTACTCCTGAAAGCAAAGACCTCAGATATTGGACTAGATGGCCCTCTTGGGAGAGGGCGAGATTGAGTTCTTAGTATTAATCAAACTTTACTACATCACGTACAAGAATGAGATTCAAGCACATAGAGCCATGATGATCATTTTTTTGGAGCGATGGTATTCAAAGACAGCGAAATTCCACCTCCCCACTAGAGAGTGTAACATCACTTCGGAGTATGTTTGGAACATATTGAGTGTACCTATCGAGGGTGTTCACGTTATCTATGAGATGGGTCGAGGTGCATAGTCCTTGGATAGATTTCTTGGAGACATTGAGCTTGAGATAGAGGATTGAAAAATCAACTTGTGTCCTTACATGGGAGAGGTTGATGACATTCTATTGATTCTAGCTGGCTTTATCATGGGTTTGATTATGCTTGACTAACAATCCAAAGGCTTTTCCATTGGATGGGGATATGTGATTGAGGGCATGGTTGTAGAGGGCATCACATATGTGTGGGGACCTTGCATCCTTGCACATCTATATCACGACATGCACCAACTAGTGTACAAAGCGACTACTAGTATATCTGTAGGAGTCACATTGCCCCACATTTGGGTGTGGGAGCACATAGCTATTACTCGACCAATTGGGGAGGAAGAGAGAGATGTTAGCGATCCTTTTTTCTAAAAATATTCCTCGATGTTAACACACAAACACATGGGGAGCTACATTTTTGGAGAGGGGTATTTGATTATATGGGTCAATTCATCTGGAGGCCATGGCTATGATGTGAGGTATGGATGAAAGATCACCTACACTTAACATATTGTCGCCAAACATGTTGGTTGATTGGGTGCACTCCCCACACCATAAAGAGGTATTTTACAGATAGATTCCACAAACATTTTAGAGGTAGGACATTCTTGCCACTGACTATCATGCTATATATTCCAAGATAGTGAGAGAGATCCCAGAGTGGGGTGCAATGGTAGTCCCTTAGGTTTCCTTGATAGATTTCGAATATATGGCTCCCTTGGCATGAGGATGGGTAGGTGGTTCGGAGGACCTTGGGATGACACAAGATTTTGATGCATGGTAGGTCTAGAGGAGATCCTTTATATTTAATCATCCTAACGATGCGGTTAGAGTCATGAGTGCACGTATTACATGAGACATAGGGTAGAGGTAGAGACACAAAGGGGAGACTAGCAACAACAAGTTTCCCAATAGCCGGATGCACATCAAGATCCTCCATAGGTAGGCTAACAAGATGTACCATAGGTGGCCCCACAACAACAGGAGGCTAGAGGTGGCGATGACTAGGATTAGGATGTTTGATTAGCATTGGTATTATCAAAGAGAGATTAGGCTCGTTGAGAGTGAGATGGCTATAGGACAAAGCATGATGGCTTCACAACTCAACTCATTTAGAGGGAAAAAAAAGAGGGATCAGTCCCTCACTAATAGGGATCAACACACATTATAGATGGATTAGGCCATTACAGATATATATTAATGAGTAGAAGAGCGAGACATTGAGATCACCCATGGTGCAGGAGTACCTAGGCTAACCTCCATAATTAGGATATTTTGGCTTGTATCTGACATTAGCCAAGTCAGAGTTTAGTGTGTTGGTTTTGGACCTTAGAAGGTCATAGTTATGGCTAGGTGAATTAGTCATTAGGACTAAGATCACCATAGTTTAGTCTTTGTTAATTACCTTTGCTTTAATTAGCCTTAATAGCTTAAGATGGGATTGGAGCCTTAAATGTGTTCTAAACACATGAATGTTGTTAGAAAGATGCCATGAGGAAATTAAGGGAGTTGGATGCTCGAAATACAAGAGTTAGAGGTCCTAGGAGTTAGGAAGAGGACATAATGATAAGTTGCAAGAAGTTGTTACAAAGTTGCATGACAACATTTGTCATGTTGCATGCAACTCGGTTATCTTGGATCCCCTAAAAGATAGGAGTGTGGGATCGACCAACATCCCTAAAACCATGGTAAATGGCATCTAAGAAAGGAGGTGGCTTGAATGCAAGCAGTTGGTCTTTTGTAATCAAGTTTTTGTTTTGTGGGAATAGAGAGAAGTCTGCAATTCCTGAGTTTTTTGTATGTTTTGAAGAGACAGTGATATCAAGTGGATTGTATGTATTGATTTGACATAGGATTTGTGTTTATAGGATAGATTTTAGTGTTTTTCCTTTTGTAAGCAAGTTGATTTGGATTAGTTTAGGTGTTTTGAATTCACAAGTTAAGGTTTAGAGGGTTTTCTAGTTCTGTTTTGACCAGTCAGTCTTTTCATGGCTCCCCCATGAAATCTAACCACAGGATCTTCCTGAGAATAGATGGAAATGTTAGGGGAGCCACTAGTCTATACATATTTAGGGTTAGGATTCATGAAGAGTCGAGCAGATATTTTTTAAAATCAAACCCTAGGCGAGTTTAGAGTGCCCGATTAGAGGTTTGATAGGGAAGAATTGAAGAACATAGGAAGGGGAAAGAGGTACCATACAAAATAGGTACAGTTCTAGGTGGAGCATAGTTCATATCTTAGTATGCTAGAAGGATTGAGGTCCAATCAATCCATTTGATTTAGATTTGAGTAAGAAAATAGAGAAACCCTAGTAATTAGGCCTTTTAGTCCTATTACACCTAGATTATAGGAGATCAGGGTACGGAGGAATCAGGGGTCTGAAACCCTATAAATATTTTAAAGGATCCAAAAGGGTATCTGAAAGTGAAATTTTTTTTCCAGGTGTTTGGAAAGTTTGAGCAAGAAAGTCAAAAAGGTCACTGTCAAGGGCTACAAGGAATTAGGCCTCATTTAGACAAAAACTTGGAATCGGTAAGAAAGAAGATTGGAGACCATCCAAGATGAATCCAATTGGATGTGTATGGCAATGTTTTCAGTATCTTGGATACCCCTGCAAGCAGTCCAATATTTTGAGTGATGTTGGCACTTAGAGTCTTCTAGGTGTTGGGAAGAGTTTGCCAATTCAAAGTGGTGTCAGTCTTTCAAGGTGAAGCACAAGGTGAGAAACTCTTGGAGAGGAGTTGGAACAGGGCTTAGTTAATTACCTAAGCCTAACCAGGACCTAGAAGCTATCAGGTTCCTGGATGAAGACAGGGAAAAGTCTTCCTAGCTAGTTGTGCAAGCAAACCAAGACCACAACCCACCCCCTGTGGGAAGATGGAGTTGCTCACACAAAGAGATATAGGCGAGGCCACAAGACATGGTTAGAGTAGATCGGGTTCCCTTGGTCTCCATCCCATGAGCAGGGTCTCATTGAGGAGGCCACATACTACTGTACTATGTATCAGGAAGTTGTTCCTAGAGAGCACATACAACCTAGATTTTTAGCCAAGAGAATCACTATAGCAGGATCAGGGAAATAAGGTGAACTTGTTAGTAGATGTAGGGACAACAACCACATGGGTCCTAGGGATAGGTTGGGCAGCAACACCGAATCATGGGTCCACCACCTCCTCAGCTTCTACCTGATAGAGAGGAGTGAGGGAGCTCTACATAGATACGTTGTATATATTCTCGACATATATATTATTATTTTTATATTGATAATTGTTTACATTTAATTTTTTCTCATTCGAGCATCAACATGATATCAACACAAGCTCATTGTGAGCACAACCATGAAACTAATACTAGCTCCTTTCAAGCAACCACATTAGAAATAACCAATGGAATACCAAGAGTAACAGATCTTAGAATTCCCTCTTAGATATCCCTTTGGGATTTGAACTTGGGTCTCCACATTGAGAATTCAATTCTTTAACCAATTAAGCTCAACCCCTTGGACAGTGTATAGATTATTGATGTAGACATTATTTATATACATTCATTAGCTTTTGAGAGCCTCGTGTACATGTATTTTTGATGTATACCACACACTATGTATGCATCAAATGTTTTGTATCATGACATTTCCATTTTTGATGATTTGCAAGATGCAATGATCCTTTTTTATGCGACTATGATGTGGTGCTATGTGATGCTTTGATTTATGATTTCTATGATGTATGGATTATTTATTGTATGATATGAGGATGTATGATTATGCTTATGCTAATGATATTTGGATGCAATATGCATGTTATGATGTGATATGGTCATGATTCTTCTTTCTTATGTTTTGATATGATATATATGTGATGATTATGCAGGATGGATGATATGAGATGCTATTGATGGTTTGTGGATGTAGGATGGAGATGCATATTTTATTTTATTTGTCATGATACTTAGATAGAAATGTTAGTGTGATAGAGATAGAAGAATGGATGAATGATATAATAAAATGAAATGAATTAGATAGAATGAATGATGATGTTGATTAAGATACCAATAAATCTATGATTCTTGGATGGGTCTCAAAATTTTGCTAGATATATGATGAGATATGATAGATGATTTGATTTTTATTTAGGTTGTGCTAATTAACATAGAGCACTCCTTATTTGATGTAGAAAATAGATACAATGCACCAAGGTATGAAGAACCAGGGTGGCATTATATCTACTAAATGGAATTTGAATCTACAAACAAAGAGGGGTATACTTGTTCATACCTGACATATGAAAACCTTGTTTGATCATGTGAAAGAATGAATCCATTGAAGTAGATAAATACATAACAGGTATAAAGAACCTGATATGCACAAGCCATTGTATTACTCGAGACTATCCCTGCACACACAAGGTAAGTATTTTCCAAGGTCATATTACAATAACATCCAACAAGCACAATAGATGGAAGCAATAATCATGCCCCATTATGTACCACTCTAGACATACCAAGATATTGAAGATCAAGGTAGTTTCGAGTGAGCAGTGTAAATGAGACAAGATAAAACCAAAAGAAAAGACCAACTGAAAAAAAACATCAATGACATCATATCTCTTGCCAGAGAGTTTAAGTTTTAGGAGATATCCGAAATGGTTTCTACTATAGGAAAGATATAACCTTTAAGACATTCATTGGATGTTGATTTATATGCTTTTGTAGGTTTTTGACAAGTCTAAAAATGATCAAGACTCATGATTTTACGTGAAATTTGTGTTTCAATAATCGTATTTGTTTTTGTTTGTTTTGTCAAAGGTGAGGATGATGATAGGTTTATTTTGGATGATAGTTTATTGTGGATGAATGAGTAGGATGGGATGGATGATTTTTAATTTTTTGGAATTTTTTTCAAATGTTTGGGTTTTTGTTCTTTTGACATTTTTTGAGTTTGTTTTGGTATTTTAACATGTTTGGATTTTTTGGGGATTTCCAACATTTTTTAATGTTTTTGGGATTTTGAAACATGATGATGACAAATAGATATTGATATGTAGTGATATTAGTGAAATTTTGGGATCCTTTTGATAGCCAAGCTAGAATTGATTGATCCGATTGATTGATTGTTGATATTGATAACATTGTTGATGATACACAACAATGCAAGGCTAGTGTTTTCAAGATAGAACAACACAAGGATTAAGAAGGATACATCCCAAGATGATGATGGATTGATTGGATAAGATGGATCGAGATTTATAGCCAAGTTAGGAACAATATTTGTTGAATGCTATTGATATCAAGTTGAAGTGTCAGGAAGATGCCACTAATATGAATTATTTGGATAAATGAAAGCTATATGATAGGAACAATTTACTCATCAAAATGTTCAATTTTCTCACAATTTTAGATGTTTTCTTATGAAAGTGTTTAGATCACAACATGAGCCTAGAGGGTATGGATCAAGTGTCTGGCAATATATGGAATTCTATGAGTGGATGCACGAATCAACTTAATGGATGGATAGATAAGCAAAGGATACCAATGACTATCTTGTGATAAGATAACATGTTTGGATAGAGGATGATCGATTGAATAGTAATATATTTTCTTGGATAGTGTTGGATGTAGGCAATGGTATTATATGAGATAAGGGATATAGTCAACGACAATGACCATATCAAGATTTTTCCAAAAGAAAATTTGAAATACAACCCTAATCTTTGTTAAGATCAAGATGGATATGGAAGGTAGATGAAAGTGGATTAGATGGATGGATTTATTATTATGGAGGAGATGCTAGATTTATTATGGATAAGATAAGATGCTTCCACCTGTAATAGCACACATAGATGCTCAATTCTACACATGATGCATTTTTTCCATGTTTTCATCAAGGTACTTACCCAAAGCACCACCGAAGTGGTTTTCACTAGAGGATGATTTTTCTCTTTATTCTTTTCTATAATTTTTTTAATTTTAATTTTGTTTTTTTGGAAATGATTATTTATTATGTCGAATCACCTAGTGGTGCTGATGTAGATGTTACGGTCATGATATGCCAATGATTTCCTGCTTGGAGGATTTGCTTTTCCAAGATACAAGAACTATTATAGAACCCCTAAGTGTTATTGTCTTCATCAATACCAAAGTTAACTTTATCTAGATGCACACATTGTGATAGAGTCCCCTTAGAGTTTTTATGATAAAGAGTTGTTGCCAAGACACAGTTACTACAAGAGTTAGATTTATTTTTTTAAGTTAGATGGTGGATTTGAATGAGGGGTATAAGACAAGGATAGATTATTTGATAGTTTGAATAGTGAATATTTGATTCTCTACATGTAGGATGATGAGCAACGAAAGGTAGCTACTGAAATTTTGATTGGATTTAGGACCAGCATTTTTATTTACTTTGTATGTTGACGTTGACACCTTCTTTTGCACTGATGGACACCTTTGATGGATGAAAGTCCCCTTTCGATTTTTCCCCATAGTTTCTTTGACTAATGGAGTTTGACAGGGATTGTTTAATTTATTTTTCTTTAGGATCCATTCAAAATTCATGTGTCCATTTTTATTTTTTGATTCATTAGCTTTGATGACATTCTCTTTTCCTTTGGAAGGATTTTCCCTTTTTGGTTCCAATTAGTGGGTAGAAAGATGCATAGATGATTATTCAAGACATGGATGGTTGAAGTACTAGCAGTAATTTCATCATAAGGACTCTTCATGACTCCCATGTTGATGTTTACATTAGATAAAGTTTCCCCTAGTGTCATGGAGGTACCACTAACATGATTAGATTCTCATATTGTTGAGTAATTGATACCTTGTTGCTTAGGATTGTTGACATGAATTTGTATTGATTCCAAGATACCCTATTCATGTAGGCCTAATCCTTTTCCCTGATAATACATTCATTGACACATTTTATTTGCACCTGAGTATGATTTGTCCTCGAAACAAGGTGCTAATCCTTCTCTACTCTATTGTGAACCTTCAAAGGTGGTAGTATCTTCATTGGTAAGAGAGGTTGCTTTAATGAAGGTAAGTTATCCATGTAAGACATAGGTGCTTCATTACTATGCAAGATAGATTCCCAATTAGTTGATTGTTCGATTTGAGTTTGAGATGCATTAGATTTTGGTTGGTTTTCAAAAGATGTCGATGCTTCAAAGTCCATGTAGAAACCTTCTTCATGATAATTTTTTGGAATGTCACCATGAATTCATATGAATTTTTCTATTGCTTGATCATTTTTAAATATGTCGAGAGTCGGAGACTCTTGTTTTGGAGGAAGATCAGCTACGTGACCAGTGGAAGCATGTATCTCGTGGGTAGACATAGAAGTGATTAGTGCATGGATAGGGTCTTGTTTTATGAAATATTGTATGGATTGGAAGATACTCATTAGATCATTATAGTATTTTGGAGATATGGATTCTTGATCTTGATTTATTTCATAGTTATCTTCATTATGCTTTAAAGGATTATGTTCTTGAAATGGATCACGTTCAACGAATGGATTATTTGCAAAGGAATTTTGGATACCTTCAAAATGTTGGTATGTTGGTAATAGCTCTTGACTTATATTTTTGTATTAGGCATGAGAGGGGCTTGGATGCATGATAGAGTTGGACTAAGGATTTCTTGATCGTCAAATGGATTTGAATTAAGTTTTTGATTGATTTGACATGTGTCTATCAAGAATAGTCCTTGGAAGGAAGTTGGAAATATGTCATTGTTTGGTGGGTTTCTTGATGGAGATTGTATGGATTGAGATGGTGGAAGACTTGAAGATGGTGGATTAGAGATGGGAACCTTTTTGTGAGAAATTTTCTTCAATACGTGCTACCCTGAGGTCAAATTATTTTATTATGCCTTGAAATGGATCATTGCTAGACATTGGTGAATGATCTTGACTGTGCTTGAAAAAAGTAGCTATATCTTCTAGCTCATTATGTGAGGTATAAAATTTGTCAATGTGATTATATGTGGACAGATTTTGAAGGTTATTCTATACATTTATTGCACCTTGATCAATAAGGTCTTGTATTAGGTTCTTGAGTCTTATGCAATTTGATGTTTCATGACCTTTTGTTCTATTGTATTTGCAATAAACATTGTCATCATACCATGAGGGTTTGAATTGAAGTTCAAAATCACCTTGTGACTTTGGAAGATTGATAAAATTGGATTGGACTAGCTCGTTTAACATGAACTTGATTGGCTCCCCTAAAGGGGTGTACTTAAGTTTGGTGGTGTTGTTGGATTGTGATGTCCTTGTTAAAGGATTCATGTTTTGATCATTTGGTTGATAGATTTGTCAATTTTGACATAGGCTAGAATCTAACAAACGATAAAGCATTTCAAAATCTTGATTAGGGACACCCATAGTTGTTATGTCAGTGAAGTTAGTAGGGTGTGATGACCCCATGGAAGGATGAAATGGAAGTGAATTTTATAGTAGATTGATATTGACGTGTTTTGTTGATTTTCAAGATTGGACAAGTGAATGTTAAACATTATTATTTTAGATGTGTGGGATGACTATAGGTCTATTTTGAATAGGTCTCTGGTTTGATATAGACTGTTGATGAAAAATTATAACTCTAATATTTTGAAAGGTTCTGTCATTTTGGACTGACAATCAAACACACTGTTTTACAAAAACTTCAAATGATAGTCAAATGCGGTGCACTGCCCCTGACATATGCAACACGAGTTTTCAAAAGCGTAGGTCTGTAGATAAAAGTGACACTATGTGGCAGTTAAACATGACACTATAGGAGTATGACAGAGGACTAAACTAAGATAAATGCACCAAAATTAGACGTGCCAAAATGCATACAAAAGCAACACAAAGTGACAAAGGCATCATTGTAGGATTTTGATAGAGGATGACTGATCTACGATAAACATGCCAAGTTGTAAAAACATGTTGATATGCATACAAAAAGTGTCGATATGAAGAATTAGATGCACCAAGATCCATACAAAAGCGGCACAAAGTGACAGTAAGACGTGTCGATTTAACTCAAAGACAAGTTTTTGAAATTTGATCCTAAGTGCATCAAGGGTTTTGTAATTTTAAAGGATTAATTTATGTTTTTTTGATCTGGAAAGTGATAAAAACAACAAAGAATCACACATAGGACTGAATCCGAGGGTTTTTTGGTATATTTTTGCATGTCTTCTTTAACAAGACCATGCTAATTGTTATCATGGGTATTTTAACAATGAATACACATCATAGATACACAACCTATTTAGAGGTAGATCAGGTTTATCACTTATAGTGAGCCCACTCGCCAAATCTATACCTCCACAGTGAATGAGTGACTAGAGTATACAAAGGTCATGTACCACTTCACACCTCTCACCTTAAAAAGGATAAGGTCCTAATCAAGGAATATTGGTCACCTCAACAAGGAGAAGTATATGGTGAGTAACTTCACACATTGATCCTTTTACATTGTACCACTATAAATTGATGGATAAAAGGTCTCAAAGGCTTCTAGATAAACAAGCTCGTAGTGGGGGATTGGTGAATGGTGAGCCCATCTATTATTCCCGAGTCAAGAGGGGTCTCCTCTCTTCTCATCACCTATACATGTCTTGGTAGATCGAGGGTCATGAGGCTTGACTTGAAGGACATTGACCACACCTTGGGGTATAAATTTTGTTCTCCCCCTTTATATACCCCACCCAAAAACATGGTTGAGGTCAACCTTGAGGTATTAATCCCCAAGAAGGCCCTTGAATTCAAATAGATGGTAATGACATTGTTTCTGATCCCCAAGATCGTTCTTAGGAATCATGAGGGGAGAGCATACATAAACAGTCACACCTCAGGTGTACAAACAAATTGCAAGTTAATGGTGTCTCTAATTTCCAAGATCACACAAAGCGCAAGGAAAGAGAATATGCACACACTAGCCTACAAAACACAACATAGAATTCATTTTAAGTGCACCAAAATTCAAAGATGTGGTTTAATTTTAAGAAACCAAATTCAAATGTGCAATTTTTTGTTCTTTTTAAGCACCAAAAGAAATATGAGATTTGTAGGTTCTTTTTAATTGCACCAAATTGAAGTGTGGAATTATTTTTTAATAACC
>VDFB02347453.1:0-11488 GCA_007258455.2 Sequoia sempervirens
CACCTTACTAGCCTTTTATATTTTTCTTTATTCTTTCCCTTTTTGTTATATGTGTGTTTCGTGTCCCCTGTATCGTACGTTTGATGTTTTCTCTCTCTTTGTACACTTCTTCTATTTGTACCTCTCTTCTATATGTCATGAATTTTCTTTTTTACTTTTGTTTTGTGTTTTCCTTTTGGGGATGACACAAACCATAGAGACGCCCTATGTCTCTTCCATGTTGACCCAAAATGTCCTTTTCTTTTTTACTTTTGTTTTGTCATCCTTTTGGGGATGACACAAAGTGTTGAGATGCCCTATGTCTCTTCCATGTTGACCCAATCGGTCCCTTTCCCTTTTTATTTTTTCTTTTCTTGTGTTTTTCCTTTTGGGGATGATGCAAGGCATTGAGACTGAAATGTCTCCTTCATGTTGACCCAAAATGTCCTTTTCTTTTTTAATTTTGTTTTGTATTGTCCTTTTGGGGATGACACAAAGTGTTGAGATTCCCTATGTCTCTTCCATGTTGACCCAATTGGTCCCTTTCCCTTTCTCTTTTTATTTTTTCTTTTCTTGCGTTTTCCTTTTGGGGATGATGCAAGGCATTGAGACTGAAATGTATCCTTCATGTTGACCCAAAAGCTTTTCCTTTTATTTTTCCCTTTTTTCATTTTCTTTTTGCTTGTGTTTTCCTTTTGGGGATGATGCAAAGTGTTGAGACCGCAATGTATCTTCCATGTTGATCCAAAAAAGACTTTTTTTCGTTTTGTTTTCTCTCTCTTTGGGTCATTCTTCTAGTTCTATGTGCTTTGGGGAATGATGATAGTTCTGAGCTCCTTAATAAAAACATTGCAGCAACGAAAAATACTAACCCCAAATCCATAGATCCCTTATGTGTTTGGTGTTCTATTTTTTTGGGGGACAACTTCCTTTTATGTTGTTTTCTTTTTCATTGACATGACACAACCTAACTTTGAAACATATGACTTGGCATAGGGATTTCCAAGTTGGCTCTCATGTCTTGTTTTTCCTTTTTTCATTTTTTTTTACTTTGCTACTTTAAAGTAATTTCTCATAGAACGATGTGTAGCAATTCCTTTAAAGTGGGGGGCATACATTACCATATTTTATTTGCATTCTTGGTTCCTAGTGCAGCCTTGTCACTTCATACAATACGTTTTTCACTTTGTGAATGAGATTTGGTGTGATGTCTTTCATAAGTGTGATCTATCTTAGCATATTATGTTCCTCTTGGTGGCCTGATGTGACACAGTGCATCCCCTAAGTTGTGAATATACTATCTGCTCACTGGTCCTCTCTTGGAGACATTACACATAATGTTCCCTAAGTGATAAACCTTGCATGAACTTAACAAGACTCCTTTGAACATCTTTTCCATTTTACACTTTTATACTTTTACATTTTTGCATTTTTACATTTTTTCATTTTTACCACCTTGCATAACGTAACTTGCATGCCTATTGTACCTTAATCTTTTTTCATTGGTTCTAAGCATACAAAGCTTTGCTTGTCTCATGAAGTACGAACTGATATTTTCCTTTGTGGCTCCTTGTTAAAGTTATTATGAGTTATAACTTTAATATGGTTGAATAGGAAACCCATCCAATGACACGACTTTCCCCATAGCCACCTTTGTGTTTGTGAGTCTATACCAACTAGCGTATGTATCTTACCTTTTGGGATTTCTCACCTGGAAAACCGCCATGAGTTATGTCACCCTAGAGTGAGTATACATTCTATTCTTCAAACAACCAGCCTAGATCTAATTCATGACTAGTTGGACAGATGAACGAAGCTTCATTATATCCATTCATTTCAACACTTCCATGTTTCTTTGTTCTTATGTTTAGTTTTCCATGGGATCTTCATCCTGGGGGCTTGATCATCCCTCTTGATCATTTTCATTCCATCTTTCTAGTGTAAGTACATTTGAACCTTCCTCTTGATGTTCGTGGCTACTTTAGTGTGGGTTTGAAGCAAGTTCATCCTCTCACTAAAGTGGGGGCTAAATTTACCATACAAAAATGGCCCCTTGTCATTTTCATGGCCTTTTAGGTCTTGTTTCATGATGTTTGGTCTATTTTTCTCTAATTTTATGTCATAATGTGGCTTGAGCATGCATATTTAGGTACTAAAATTTAAATAATGACGTCTTTTGAAGGTATTGTGAAGTGTTGTAAGACATTTCTACATTCTTCTAGACTCTATTCATTACAATTCATCTAAAAATCACCTTTTCATCACTAAACAAGTCCTATTTTGAAGTGTTGTAAAGTCTTGTAACAAGATTTCATGCTTTTCTAGGCATACCTTCACTATTTGCACCTTTCTTATGCTTTATTTGACCCCTTTATGCCCTTATAAGTTTTAATTAAGTACATTTTTGAATGTAAACTCGACAAATAACATTAAATATGACTTAATTCCCAACACCCATTTTCAGGTCCTAGGTGGGACCCATTCGCCATGGGTGGTGAATGAGTCCCCCTTAGCTCCAAATTCAAAATATTTTAAATTTCCTTTCAGGTTTTTATTCAAAATCACTTGATGTTAGCCTGTGATGAGGTATCATCGGGTTACTACGGCACAAGATTGTATAAATAAGTGATTTTCACCTCATTTCATATCTCTCCTACAATCACACATCACATCCAAGCAATCTTTTCATCAAATCAAGCATTCATCAAGCATTTTGAAGCATCCATTGACATTACTTCAGATTTTCTTCAGCAAGGGTTTGGTAAGTTGATAAAATTTGCATGTTATTAGGATATCTTTCTCTTTTATTTCATTATTTCATTAAGGGTTTGATTACTAAAGTGGGGTTTGACCAAGGCAAACCCCTATTTGCTAACCCTCAACCATTTTTTCCCTCTTGCATGTGTGTTTGCATACTTTTGTATGCACACTTAACAAGCATTTAGGTGTTGAAGAGTGGTCAACAAGTCAACAAGGTGTTTCAAGTCAAATCAACCAAATTTCAAGCTTGGAGAATGTATTTTGTCCATTTCCTGCATAATTGACTTCAGCAACCCGACAAGCAGACATCCTCAGATCTGGTGTTGCAGAGTTCTCTCCTAATTTCTTAGAATTTTGGGAGAGGAATAATTTTCCACTAGTGGTGAATGAGTCCCACCTTAAGACTAGAAATCTAAGTTTTGTGAGATTCCAGGTCTCGACACTCAAAAACCTGTTTTTGATAGTTTTCATCAGAAGCAGGACTGATTTGCCACCCTAGGCGGATAAGTCCCACTAGTGAATTTCTATAATTCTAGACAACATCTTGAACATTCCAGAATCTTCATTAGACCACTAGGTGCACAGTAATTCAACTCATTCTTTTGCATTTCTTCATTTATAGGTCATTTTTTGCATATCACATTGTGTTTTCCAACATAGCATAAATCTTAAGTTTTTTATACATAATCAGTCATATAGATCACTTAATTACATTTTATTCATTTTATTTAGACATAATAGCATCCTACATTATGTAATTTGAATGCACCTAGCTTGATCTTTTGGTCGTACTTTCTCCTTTTAGGTGAAAAACCCTAGAAGAGCTAGAAAGGTGCAAGGTGCCAAAAATCTACGGTTCAGAAATTAAAATAATAAATTAGTGACACTGACATATTTGAACTTGGAGCCAAATTAAGTGGTCTAGGGCACAATGCACCCTAGACTAGATCCACCTTTTTCAAGGTGTAAATGTGTTGAGGGAAAACATTAAATGAATAATTTGATTTCCCATGCTTAATTTTCCAAGAATGTTTGTAAATTTGTTAATTAATGCATAATTAGGTCCAAGCATATAAGGGGGAGCTAAACCTAGTGTGAAATTGTCAAGGGTGACAATTTTCAACGCTAGATAAATGTATTGTAAATTAGTCAAAATTTATGAAAATGCAAACATGATTTGAACCAAAAAAAAAAAAACCTCTCTTACTTACCCGTGTTTCAACATGGAATTGAAAAAAATCCTAGGAAAGGGTTCAATTTTGTGAGATTTGATCATGTTTCTCTTAGTAAACCTACACTCCTTTATCTTTGCCACAATTGTGAATGCCTAGTAGAGTTTTTCTTCTTTTTATATAGAAAAAATGAAATCACATTTGATTGATCATGAAGCATGACCAAAATATGAGCTTGTTTTATACATTATTAAACATGATCACATTGTGGATTGGTATTTACTAAGCCATAATGTGATCATGTTACATACTTTTTAATAATGCAATCATATTATAAATTAAATTAGTCATTTGGATATATTTTTGTCCCTTATTTTGGTGCACATACCCACAAGTCTTTAGATTAGTACAGAAAAGGGAAACAACAAATTATTGCGTAAACAACATAGAAAAATTATACATTGTATAGGGTTAATCTTGAACCTGGAGGATGGATCCACAATTGTGTATTGGACTCCATCTTGCATATAAAACAAGATCAACTTAGAATTAAAGACATTTAATTTGTAAGCTAAATACTATTATATAATCTTCATCAAAATAATATATATTTTTAATTATCAAGCTAAATACTATTAATTTTGACTTATATTTATACTTAAATATTTAATAACAAAAACACTGACCTTCAAATTTCAATAGAACATTAGTTTTAGTTATTTACACCAAGAAGTTGGAAGCAAGGAATCTCATGTCTCAATATATAGATAAAAATCTTTAAATCAAATTTGGTAGCTATTGAAATGTCAAATAATTAAGTTTTAATAATAAATACAATATTCTTGATGCCTTATTAAAATAAGAAAATTCAAATAAAAAAGTAGAAAAATAACATTATTTAACAAGTAGAACATAATACATTAAAACTACTATGTTTGAATTAAATTAAATTTAACTATTTTATAATTGTTTGTATTTGTTATATTTTTTTTATTATTATTATAAAAGAAATTGAAAAGCTTTTGAAATCAAATCTAATGTAGATAATTTGATAAATTAAAATCAAAATAGGTGTTATGTAAATGTTAAAATAAGAAGTGTATGTCATGAAACTATTTAGTTGTTTAGAAACATATTAAAATTCTCTATATAATAAATAAAATAACTCAAATGTAAATAATTTTTCTCATTTTCATAAAAAAATGGGCCGATTCATATAGTTTATTACAATACTATTGAATAAATAGCTCTTCATTTTTTATATATTATGGATAAACAATTTTTTTGAATCTATAAGCTAGAAATACTGATTTTGAAAGGGTCCCACTTTTTTACAAAGATAAAAAAAATAGACAACAAAGATGTCGTAATATCAATTTGGATCAACAATGAGAAAGATAGAGTGAAAATTCAACAATATAACAACAAATTAGCAACACCCACTTGTAGAGGTCAAGAAAACTAGATAGGGATAAGAACCCCCAAAACTAGTAGATTGAACATTTCATGGAAACTTGAAACTAAAATTATTTAAGGATATCTATATTTTTCCATGAGCATATCATTTGTTACAAATGAACTAGGTTCCTTTTTCGTGGAGTTTCCATCTTTAATTTCCAAGGTTGAGATCAAAGGAAAAGAGTCTCTAGAATACTTCTTAATCTAAACCGTCTTCATATTTTTCTTAATGGAATCTATTTTAAGAGGTGAATGCTTCACCCCAAGAGAAGGGTGAAGGGAATGATCCCCTTCTAGGTTCTCCTTAACATGCACCTTCTCCAAGTTATAAATCCCCTTCAAGGTTCTTTAACAAGATGAAAGACATACTCAAAGATAAGATTTACAAAGGGAGCTTCAACTGAATTCTAAGGTAAACAAGTTTTGTATAATCCTTATGTATCTTGTGACTTTGTTTTTATCCAAAGGTTTTATATTGAGCAGAAGGATATGCAAGTACGTGGCAATGATGACAAAACATGAAGGAATCCTCGTACATGATCTATTGAACCCAAATACCTAGCTTAGAGGATAAAGTGATGGAAAAGAGCAACACCTTACCAAGTTCAATGTTAACACAAAACCTCATAAATAATAAGCACTATGTGAACTTAGTGAACCTATTGACAACAATGAGTTGGCAAAAAGAGCTAGCCAAAAGAACTAACACTTACCAAACTTAAAATAAAATATTTTTTGTCTAAAACAAAATAACTTTAAATACAAGTTGAAATAATTAATGTCTATATCATATATTTCTTTTGTTATCTATCTTTTTTTTTAGTACATCTATGTGTATATGTAATAATTTAAATATATAATAAAAAAAATATTCATATAAATATTATTAAGGAAAATATTTTTATATATCAATTTGAATAAAAATTGTTAATAAAAAATTAAAACAAATACTTTTAAAATCAATATCTCTCAATATCTTTTAAATAATATATTTAAATATCTATATTAATTATATTAATTAACTTTATATAAAAAAGTTACTTCTCTTTACATCCTACGTGTACTTGAGGTAGGGAAATTACAGACACGTTATGGTCAAGCATTGCCGTGGGAAAGAGTAGAATTCCCTGCTCCCAAAAGAAAAAGCCAAGGGTGGCGTAGGCCCACTTGATGTCCTTGCAAAAGCCTCAGAATGACCAGGACAAATTCACAGTCGTTTCTGTCAGGAATAATTTGAATACTTCCACAGTCGTCTCTGTCCTATTTTAGTGAGCTATATTAAAAAAACAAAAACGATTCGCAAGGCTTTACCAAGTAATAAAATCTATTACTAGACATGCACTTGGACACGTTTGATGGAGAAAACCATTGAAATCGTTCGTAGGCTTTCAACTGTGTTGCCATCACAGTCGGTACTGCATTCCAGTGGTTTGTTCAACCTTCCTGTCTTTACTAAAAAAAAAAAGAAGTAGTCAAACCCATCTTAAAGTCGACTAGGATAGTGAAAATTTGTCGGTTCTCACCATGAAGGGCGAAAGTTATCACTACTCTGAAATATAGAATTTGACAGATACACTGGTTGAAAGATATCTTTTGAAATGGTAAGTAGTGTGGTGAAAAGAAATTATGAGTGCCGTATCTGTCTCAAAAGAGAAGAAAGCTGTTGCCCTTCCCCGCCCGGCAAAAAGTAGGGTGGGGTAGACGCACTGTGAATTCCTTGCCAAAGTCTTCATTGACCCCCAAAAAACTCTGAGTCGTCTGTGTCATGACCACTCTTTCCTCAACTGTATCCGTATTTGCGTGAAGTATATTTTTCTTTAAGAATCCCTGTTTGACCATCAATGTTCCAATTTCAATTCCTACTATTTATTAGCCTAATAGGGGCTTTAAAATTTAAGTCTAAGCTTGTTTTTCTCCCCCACAATTCCTGTTAAACAATCCCCAAGCTATGACTTGCGAGGCTTTACCAATTCAAATAGTGTATATGCAGACAGCCATAGCCTTGACTAAGAGTAGAGGAAAAATAATGCCGTGCTATTTACTTCGATCTTGACCGAGCATGCGTTTCTAGGTATAAGCCTCATTTTCAAAGCGACTGCTAAGGTCAGGTTGCAACGCTGAAGGTGGGAGTGAGAAGCATTAATAAAACATTGTAAGAGATAATTTGAAGCTAAGCTAACAAATTGTTTAAGGTCGTAATTCTATCGTGTTTTCTCTTAGAATTTTAAAATGTCATCAAGTATGCGACATATTAAACATGGTGCAACTCTTCTAGAATGTAAAATATTCAAAGTTTTTATGTGTTGGTGTTTTTATTATGCATTGTTCCTAATGCAGTAGTAACAGTAATAACTATACAAGTGTTAAATTGGAGAGTAATTTGAACATAATTCTTAACAATATTCTAAATAATACATCATCATCAAATGGTTTAAATACATTTGTCTCCAATCAAAGTCTAAATAGAGCTTATGATCTCGTCCAATGAAGAGGAGACACATCTATTAAAGAATGTTTCAGTTATTACTGAATGTTTCTGGATTAGATTCCATCAATTTTTTTTGCATCAACGTTTCGGATCATACTCTGTGATCCATCATCAAGATTAGAGGCAAATGCCACCATTCAATAGATTTGTGGAAATGTCTTAGATAGTAGAGTTTGGTTGGACAAGTGGCTCACATGCCATAAGAATTATGCATTTGTATGTGTAAGTGGGAGCATGTCTTGTTAGAAGATCACTTTTAAACCAATGTATCTATAAACTTTTATCTTTTACATGAGTCAATATTATTACCATATTTAGAAGATGAAGACAATGATATTTACCTAATAATTATTTATACCAAATGATAATAACCATCTATATTTTTAAACAAATAAATTTAGAAAACTCATTACATTGGAATAATCTTCATGCATCTAATACTAAAAAATTCTTGTAGCATAATCTCATTATCTTACCCTCACTTAAATCAAT
The DNA here is from genome assembly GCA_007258455.2 of Sequoia sempervirens. Classification (NCBI taxonomy): domain Eukaryota; kingdom Viridiplantae; phylum Streptophyta; class Pinopsida; order Cupressales; family Cupressaceae; genus Sequoia; species Sequoia sempervirens. The sequence goes on from VDFB02347453.1 coordinate 8,350, forward strand.
GGATATATCTAAGATTAGATCATATATGGCTCAAAAATTTTGTAGTTAAAATTACACATAGATATTCCATAAATAGATGTTTTACATTCAAACATAAAGTTCAAGATCTCATAGATATAAAAGAGACAAACATTGAGCATAATTATATGCATATGGAAGCAAATGATGTGCATCAGGAGACTAAACCTATTTATTATCACACATCATAAGTTGATGTTAGATATAAAATGAATAAAAAACCACATAATATGGAACCAATTTCTTATCAATAAGAGACATAAAATAGAAAAATTAGCAAGGAGGAGGAAGAAGAGAAATCTATTAATTTATATGATAATCTCTTAGACGGACTAGTTCAATTTTATAAATGTACTTTCCTTTTGTTACCTAAGTCCCATTTTCCCAAGATTTGTGCATAGATTATTGATGAATATTTCTTATTCATATTACAATATAACTATAATGCTTAAAATTCCTTGGATAAAGAGCCATAGATGGTAGGCTTGAGCTAACATTTGAACATGTAGAATTATAATTTTTTTATCATAAAAGGGCTCAAAAAATATTTTGAAAGGACTACAAAAGATTCAACTAACCTACCAATGCACACTCCAGGTTTTTTATAAAATGAATGAACTATAATTCACACTTGAATTCATGAATCAAGAAAGGATATAAAGAAATATATTCAATATTAATTTTATCCAAATTATTTAGAGATACCCTTTGATCTTTTGTTCCACATGACTTATTCTCCAATAAAGCCAAGTATAACTATTGCTCTATAGTGGTTTATACGTCCCTCGCCTTCTTGGTTCCATGGCTTTGCTTTTCAAGCCGCTTTTGGTGCATCCTTGGGTTATTCTGGTCTTTCCTATGGAGGTGGTCCTATCTTCTATTGAGGGGGAGATGGATGTGGCTGGAAGTGACTGTTCTCCTATAGAGGTGGAGTGGGATGCGGCTTGTTGTGCTTGGAAAAGCTGTTGGGGGGCTATTGAAGCCCTGTTTTATGGTGGTTTGGGTTTTGATGGGAACCTACATGCTGCGCTCTTTTCTTTATCTTCTATGGAGGTGGAGATATTGATTTGGAAGCAGATCTTTGAGACTTTCAACCCCACGATCATTGACAGTTGCAGCTACGAGAAGCTGGGTTTTCTTTTCTATAGAGGTGGAAAGAACAAACAACTTTTGAAGGATACTGTTGGAGCTTTATGCTTTTGTGTTTACCTTTCCTATATTTTGGGAAGGGGTGCTTTGCTGGACTCTGCTACTTCTGCTGGTGGAGCTCTGATCATGATTTGTACTGTGAAAAGTTGTATTGGGTTTAAGGTCCCTGTCAAAACCTTGTGTTATGGGCTGATGGTCTTGTCTATAACAATGGAGTGTAGTGGGTTGTTGGGCCCGTCAAAACCAACGAAGTCAAGATTCAAGTGATTTCTTGATGCTCTTCTTGGCAACCTACTGGCTTTTGGCTGGTTGCTATCTTGTTGTGTCCCTGGTTTGCTGCTGGTTGTATTTTAGTTTATCCTTTGTGCAGCTTGTTCGTCTTGGTGTGGGTCTGGGACCCCTGTAAGTCCTGATGGTTTTGGGTCCATTCCAAAACCCTATTGTACTATGGTTTTAGGTCCAGCCTTTTTCCCCTATCTATCAAAACTATTGCTCTATAGAAATTCTATTCTTGATTCTGATTATCAATCTCCTATCTATATAGATTATTTGATTGCAAAATTAATTCACAACAAAAGTATAGAGAAGAGGGATTTGCTACTCATGAGTTCTCTTCATTCAGAGAGCCTCACGAGGTGAACTGCCCTAATCTACCTCAAGGAATAGCGGCAAGAGTTCTAGAATTGGAAAGAGCAGGTCACAAGATTCTCTGAATAAGTGACAAGCTCTTGGATGAAATTAACAACCACAGGGATATATGGATGGCGATTATTGAAGCGTTGGCATCAGTGTTAGGTGTATATGGACGAGAAAGTGAATATCATAGAAAATAGCTAAATGATGACTAGCAATCTGATTGCTAAGAACTTACAGAATGTAGGGAAATGACAAAATGTGACAAAAATGAAATGAAGTGAAATAGAAGTGATAAAGAGAATAAGAGAAAGAAAGGAAACACTTACAACCATGCAAGTGATGAAACCTCCAACACATAAATGTATTTAAAACATGCATCACAGATTGAGAGAAAGTGTTGGGTCTGTATAGGGGTTTTCCTCAGTGAAAACCCTATTTTGGTGTTCCCATCTCCATAGACAACCAAATAGATAGAAAGAGAGAAATGAAAATAGCATGTGGTGAAAAAAAAGCCTACTTTAGAAGTAGAACCCGCACCACTAAGTATGAGTGATAAAATAAATCCATGCTCAAGGAGGAGAACCCATATCACAAAGTGTAGATATAATAAGAAGGGGATATGGAATCCCAAGATGCTCACAAGCATGAGATAGGGGAGATGGAGCTGCAAGATCCAAGAGTGTTGCAAAAGGAGTTGTGAAAGCTTTAGAGAATATTGTTGTAGCAAGCAATGGAATTGTGCAAGCAAGAGCAAGATGGTAGAATGTTTGAGAGAGAATCCAAGAAGGAGAGGAAACTAGAAGCAGAAGAGTGGAGCTACAAGAAGTTAGAGAGAAAAATGAACTGAAAGTATAGCTTTTAATGAGGGAAAATAAACTTCTCTAGTTGTTACAAGGCATCTTGAGCCGTTACCACCAACAAAAGGTGAGGAAAAGCGGCAAGCATGCTCAAAGATAATTTTTTGAGTGTTGAAATTTTCGTAGGATGCTAGCGCTGCACATGGATGTTCATGTGGTGCGCTAGTGTCTGGACACGTTATACTACAAAACAATATGAATGAGAAAAGAAAAAGGTTTGATGCAAAGCTGACATGTGAGGCAGCTGCTAAAAAGAGTTTTTTTAGCACCCTAAGAGAGAAAAAGGCTAATACATGGGCTAAAATGAGCCTACACAAGATGCTAAGGGAGTGGAAACTAAAGTGGGTGCAAGAATGTATGTGAAATTGCAAGGGGTGCAATTTTACAACTATACATTTTGCCTCCACTTTAGCTGTCATATGAATCTACATTAATATGCAGGCTAAAGGAAGTCTACTAAACATAAATAACATCATATG
>VDFB02347454.1:0-15500 GCA_007258455.2 Sequoia sempervirens
CTTGGAATACTAACCCAAAGGCTTGGAGGGCCTTCCCAACAACCAAAACAACCAAAGACATGTTTTTTGCAAATTCTACAATATTTCACATAATCGGGTCCATGCTCACCATTAGTATTGCACGTGTTTCAATGTCGAACAAATCGAACACCTGGGTAATGTTAGGCTCTCTCTTAGCTATCCAATGATGTATTTTTTTTCACTTTTTGACAATGTTAAGCCTTTGAGCTATAATTTATTTTGTTTGTGTCTCATTTTTTGAAAAAAAGGTAGTGTTTGGTGTTTTTTTTGTTATAAATTAACTGTTCATTGAAATTTCAAATAAATTACATTTTTAGAAACTAGACTCCATTCTACAAATATTTAAAAAAAATCAATTAGTTTCCAAAATTTGTAGGGGTAGCATGCCCAAAATTTTTATTTTTCAAGAAGTGTGCACTTTGAAAATTAGTAAAAAATCATGCATCAACTACATATTGTTAGCTAATTTCTCACTGAAGCGATTTTAAAAATACTAAAAAAAAGTTCACCATGCTACGTTCCCACAAAAGTTGCTATGTTAAGTTTTTTTGACAAAAAAACCACCAATGTATGTGGGTCGCTCTTTTGAACCCTATTAGGTCTAAAAAATGGTGGTTTGAAACCACAAGAGGTTTCCAAGCTCTTGATACATTTTTTGGCTAATGTACAAGGCCAAATGATGAATTTGAACCTTCTACTCTTTAGGTTCTGCTAGACCTAGGTGGTATACCTATGTGAATGGAACATATTTGAACTGTGTGTTTCTTCCCTACATGATCTATCCACAATGGCAATTTGAAGTGGAGAGATGAAATCCTAATTGGTATAAATTGTATAAGCAATATCAAGGTAAAATCTAATATGTTTGGTTAACAGATGTAAATCTTGAATTAAATATGATAAAACTAAAAATGGGTGAGATCAATGCCTTGTTGGGTAAAATGGAGTCAGATGAAAGTCTAACATGAGTGATTTCTATTTGGCATAAATTCTAATTGTTTGGCATAAAAATATTGTTTTATAGCTTGTATAAACATGCAAGAATGTAATTACCAGGTTCTTCTTAATGATCCAAATGATTCTTCCAAATCACTGTGAATGACTTGAAGGATTTAATCTTTATTTGAAAGAACCAACTAATCATACCACACAAGTGCAGAAAATGTGCATTGATAAATTGAGTATATGCTTGATATATCAATTTAAATAAAAAAGAATTATCAACCTTGGAGACAACTTGATAATATTTTAATTGATCCAACAAACAATTGATAATAGAAATATGCCACCAAAATTAGATATCTTCCATTGATTCCTCCAGAATTTTATACATGCATCTTAGTTTTTTGAAATGTAAACATCATTGAAAACTTTCTACTGTCTACTTCTATTCACCTATATCTATTTTGTCACTATGAAACAGATATACATACATCAAAATTTAGAAGGGACACATCCCTTCATAAATATCTTTTCCTAATAATAACAATTAACAATAATTAAAACAAGCAATTAGGCTCTATTTAGCCACAAATGAACTTTTGACAAGTGATCTAAATAATCTTGCCGCTCATGAGTGTCGACATCTCCTAATGCATTCGTGACTGATATCTCCATTTTCACCATCTTCTCATTCTTCTCGCAGACCTCGTCCAATGTTGAATTTTTTCCTGTAGCCATCTCCAGAATCTTTCATAGCATTAACTCACATTCCTTAATCCACTTGGCCTTTTCTTTCATTTTTCCTCCATTTTCAAATAATGTTGGTAGTCCCTTTTTCGTGGAATCACTTAGTCCTTTTGCATTCCCTTGCAATTCCTCATGGTAGTCTCTGTGTTTCCTTATGATTTGGTTAGCAGTATCAATAGCCACATTATCAGGAATATTCCTCTTATTTAATTCTTGGAACTTTTCTTGGATTCTACCATCAATCCTCTTATGCTCGTGCTCTGCAATATAATTCTTTGAATGTGTCCCCCAAAGCTTGTTCAATTGAATCATCAAGTTGGCCTGCCTCTTTCTGATCACTACAACAAATGTATCATATTTACTCTGAGAGTATGCATTTGATCCCTCCCATTGGTCTTTTTTTTTAGAGCTCTCCCCATGATTCAGTAGCCTGGTGGATCCCAATGTGATTCCCATCATATCCTTTAGGTGATCATTTTCTCTAAGTATTCATTCATTATCCATCTTATACATTTCCTTATCCTTAATTAACATTTGGATTTGGGCCTTATTCAACTTGGTAACATTGATTCCCATCTCAGTTGTAGCCATAGAATCAACTTCTCCAACCTTCAGCGTCATGATATGCACAAAATATTTTTCAATATCAATAACAAAAATATTTTTATGTGGTGGATATAGAGCCCATATCATAAGTGAACCTTCATCTGGGTTATACTTGGATCCTATATATACCTCAGTTACTCCTTCAGGGCTAAGCTTATGTGTGGCATTATTATTTTTTAGGAAACTATCAAAAACCAAAGCAGAATTCAGATCTAACCCTGGGAAAATCATAACACCCGCAAATTCCAACATTTTTCTTCCCTTCTCAGGGGTCATGTCTTTCATTCCTCTTTCTATACTTGACTTTAAATTGCTAAATAATTGTCGTTAAATAATTGTCCTTCATTACTCGATGTTATACTTTCAACTGAATCCCTTATTGATTTTCCTTTTTGTTTGTATAAGAAAGCCTTGAATTCTAGAGACTTCACAAATTCATCATTAGCCACAAATGACCTGTATTCCATTTTCCTTGTATCTATATTTGAAACTTCTTCAATATCTAGTTCTCTAGGAGGAAGCTTTTAATCTTGAGATTTTAGTCTAGAGATTTTGTTTGCTGGACTTTGAGGCCCATCATCACCAGATGCCTCCTCTCTAGAAGATAACAAATTTTCATCTTGTATTCCTTTCATTTGTCATGCCAGTCCCTTATTGTACTCATTAACTACCCTTTCAGCTTCTTCCTCCTCCAAATTCCTAATTAAATTATCATATTGATAGGGTATATGATTATACCTACCTAAATTCATTTTATGCCTAGTAGAATGAATGTACCCCTCTAGATCAAAACCCTTTCATGGTGAAGCTCTATTTAGATTATATTGCAACAATTTATCAAGAATCATATCATACCCATCTTTTGACAGCATAGTGAAATCACCAAAGCACAATGTACTAGGCATGAATGCTAGTTTTCCAAAATAACTCAAATTCATGATACTTGAATAGTCCATCTACCTAACAATCTCCAAGTAAGAAATTTTGTCAGGCACTGTCTTGGGCAAGATAAAAGGTGTATCTTTAAAACCATATACTCTAATTATAGTTGCATCTTCAATACTATACCAATCTCCCCAATTGTGGCTAATAGGTCCATTGAAATATTTGGGTCTGAGAAATATCTTTATCTCATCAGATAATGAATACTCACAAGGATGATTAAAGAATCTATACAATGGTTTCACAAAGTACTCCTTAAAATGTACAAAACTAGAGTTGGCAAACCTGCTATCCCAAATAGTAGTCAATACTTGAATTAGTAATAATTTACCTTCCCTATCAATCTATTAAATTATTAACTTTTCGGGCCACATCCCCAATTCTTGTCCATAATACAGTATTATATGCATAAAAAATGAAGAATGCTTGAAATGTAAAATAGGAAATCCATTTTTTATTGCCATCAACCTTGAATCAAGTCCCTTGGAGATGTATGAGGCATAATCAAAGGGTCTAGAATTATGAAACTGAACATTTGTTGCAATCACCATTGTTACAAATGACATATACCAAGGGGCCTCCATCCCTAACACCTAGCATGCTGAGTAGTACGTATATTTCATGTAGGGATTGAACAAGTCAATATGAAATGGGGCCCCATCATTTTCTTCCAATGGAACCAAATTTCCATCCCTCTGAGGTTTGTACAATGGTAGCCTCCAACCCTATATGGTGTCCATCCTCCAAAACTCTCTCTCTAACTCTTCATGCACAATTTTTTCATCACATGTCCCTTCTAGGTTAAAAACTTCACATATCACAACTTTTGATACATGTATGAATGGCTTTTCTGATGGATCACAAATGGCTTTGAGCCTTTGGTTATAATGGGAAGCTAAGAGTTTCACCAATTCTACATCCACAAATACACTCGGGAAGGCTAACTTTCCTAAGTTGAAGTTCCAAGGATTACATACTAGCTCAAACCTATTCCTCTGATGGTAGTGAAAAGTGAACAACTCATATCTCCTAATTAGGGTCCATACATCCCCTATGTGTTTACATTTATCCTCAAGTTTCTCTACCTCTTCCCTAAGCTGCGCAGAGTGCTTGACTTTAGGTCCTAAGTTGGGCAATTGATCAATAAGGTCTTGATTTAGCTTGCTCTCAACTACCTCTAGCTCATTCCCAGTCTCAATCTTTTGATTTTTTCTTTTAAGATGACTACCCTCACCCTGCCTCCTATCTTTTGATTTTCCTGAGCTTGCACTTTCCATTTTATTTCTTAAGATTATATAATTGAAAATGTAATTGCAAAGAACTCACAAGCTTTATTTGAAGATCTTTGGCTGCAAAATCCTCTGGCCCTTCGTTCACTCTCCCATTTCTCCTGCTGCCAATTCTACAAAATATCATTTAATTATTCTTCTTTGACTCAGGTAATTATCTATGTATTTTGTATTCATGCCACCATTAATGTTTTAGCTTTTAGCATGAGTTTAGCAAGTTTTTCAAATTTCCCACTGTCAAATCAAATGATTATATCGACACAACAATTTGAGACTCTCGGCGATCCTTACATTTGGGTCAAGCCAAATGTTCATTGAACACACTGTTGGTTAGGGAGACAACACATCATTCCCACCGATATAAAATAGTTAATCTTTCAGATCCATACTAACTTCGAAAATGACATAGATACGATAGGTGTCACCAAGTATCACTCAATGAACCTTTTGATCCATTTGTATCTTTATCGGCAAGAGAACAAGTATCGCTGAAATATTTGACAGTTTCTTCGACATTACAAGTCTCTCCGGTGTACATTTCTTTTCTTTCAAGTGAGTCAAAAAGACTCTCTCCAATGTAACTTCCATCGGCATGACATAGATAGTCAAGAAGACATTTCAGACTTATTCCGATAGCACATGTCTTCCCAATATACTTTTTTGTGCTTCATCGGTGAGACAGAATGGGAATCTCGCCGATGGCATTCCATCAGCATGACATGTATGCTCAGGCTGACTTGTAGATCTCACTCCAATAGTGTTTTTCTCACTGATGACTTTCTTCATTGATGAGACCACTAGTTGTATCTTCCCAATATGTATCCTCCCAAGTAAATTGATCGATGTGAAAATCTTGACCTTTCACCGATATGCCCAAAACACCTATATTGGAATGCAATAGCTTATGGGTCGGAGAGACCCGCACTTACTCATGCCGATATGGATTATTTATTTAGTAGTTCCCGCTCAATGAAAATAAAAGGGATTTTGGCATGTCTAAAAGGTCAAATCTGATGGAATCACTTAGGGATAATTATATATGGAGTGGACCATAGCAAATTTACACTTTAAAATGTAGATGCCTAGTGGAGTATATGAATGTAAGCTACTGCAAAAGTTTGAAAATTTTACAGTCCCAACAAACCCCTTAATCTCAACCATTTTCAAAATAAATTAGTAGTTTAGAAAGTATACTCAGAGCACTACGATCCTTGTTTTTGTTGCATATCAAAATTTTGAGTGTAACTATCCTCAATTTCACATCCAGGTCAGTATTTTCTTATTTCAGGAAAAAAAAAAGTGACCACTTAAGCCCCCTTTTTGGCCGCCCATCTTTTTGCACTTACCCAATTGAATTTCATCTTTTCATTGCATTTTTGCATTGAATTTCTAGAAAATCCGAAGCTGCATTTCACTGTCTTACACCTAGAATTGAAAGATATAACTAAGAACTTGAAAATAATTAAAAAATAGTTTAAAAGTACCTAATTAGGACCCATTCACCTTTATTGGGGAATAAGTCCCTGATCAGGTCTGATCTGTACCTTCTAGCATCTAAAAAGGCATTAAAATTCACTTTGAGTTCCATTGAAAAATCCTAGAAAGACCTAACTAGGACCCATTCGTCCTTACTAGCGAATGAGTCCTTGTTAGCTACAAATATACATTTTTAGGATGTTAAAATATCATTTTTTAGCTTTTGTTTGGTGCTATTACCTTTTAGTTTCATCTCAATTTTTTGTTTCATTAATTTCGTTTCATTTAGATTAAATTGCTTCATTTTAGTGCATTGCTAAAAATTCAAAATTGCATCAAAATGCTTCATTTTTGGGTTATTGCATTGTGTAATCAATAAGTTGCATTGCTTAGACTCTAAAAATTGCATTACCATTCTAGGGTTTGCACACTAGGGTTGTAAAACTTGTATGAGCTTTACAACTTGGTGTGCTATTTTCAATACTATTATAAGACATAGTTCGAGGATCATGTTATCCAAAGATCTCTCACTTTTCATGGATCTTGGGTGCTCTAACTCTCTTTTTGATAGTGTTGAGAATCAACCCTCCATCACTCATGGTTTTCATACTTCATTTCCTATGGCTTCACCTTTTATAATCAATGTGCATGATGTTATTGACAAGCTGGATGAACAACTAGAAAACTTACAAGCCCATATCCTTAGTGAAAGAATTGAGATTAGTTTGGTTCCTATCATACAAAATCTAAGGAAAGTGCTTAAAACTAAAAAAAACAAATCATTTATAGCCTTAGTTGCCTCCTTAGGAGTACTTGAAAAAATAACATAATAACAACATACATGCCACAATCAATCCTCCTACTCAAACTAGGAATGATATCAACATGGATGATGATATGCAATTCCCTTCCATAGAGAAAGTGATACTTTTATTGAAGATATACCTCATAAGGGCTCAAATAAACAACCTCTTGAAATGTCTTTCTCAAAAAATGACATACCTAAACATGCACCTAATGGTCCTCTTTATATAGTTGGTTGAATCAATAATAAGCCCACTAATGGGATATTGATTGATCTCATATGTGGAGAGAATGTGATCAAAGAAGAATTATTATATGTGCATGAGAGTTCTATATCAAGAAACATATGATAACCCAAAAGCATGGATCAAGACACATAATGGATTTTCTTTCCCTACAATAGGCTTGATAGATCTCCCTTTAAAGGTGGGACCAAAAACATTAACAATCTCATTCTCCATCATTCCACAATTGGACCAATTTCATGTGAAGGTAGACTATCCATGGCTTTGCTCCATATTTCATCCCTTTGGCTGTGCATAAGTGTCTAAATTTTCCATTTGGAAATGACATATTCATTGTGTATCATAGTAGAGTCCATCTTGCCTTAACAAAAGGGAATTTTTCACTAGATTACTTTTGGCTCGAGCCTATGAAACCTATCAAGCCTCATGAAGATTTTTTTTTCAAATCAAATCAAAATTCAAGGAAAATAAAAGAGAAGAAATATCCCTTCACAATATTCCTCAAACTATGGCTGAACCAACTATCCTTGATGAGACAATGATTGAACCAAAAACATTTTTGAACATACAAAAACAACCTATAGAACAACATCATGTAATTTCATACAAGAGACCACGAGATAACACAAACAATCCTTTTGTCCCTCCTAGAGTAAAACAAGTTTACAAAGTCAAAGAGAAAGTAGTTAAACAACCTCCTGTTATTTCTTCTAGTCCTCCCAAGGAAGAGAAGGAACCTATGATTGACAAACTCACTCTTACACAAAAAAAAATTGACAATAAATTGAAAAGAAATCAAAGTGCTAGAGAGTATAGATGTAGACGTCATGCTATTTCTCATAGATTTTAAACACAAGAAAACAATAATAACAAAGAAAATCAAAATCCAAACCTACCTAAAGTGATGCATGACGAATCTCAACCCTTTCCGCAACATAAACAAGAACATTGCATGGACATTGTTATTCGACCTCCTGTTGTGATTAACTTAGATGATGACATTGACATTGCAAATTTGATCGATGAACAAGTGCATGATGAGTTGAATGATTTGAGATTAGATGATAAATCTCCTACTAAGAGTGTTGAACTTGGTTTGTGTCCTATTTTGGCACTTGATATTGTACTTTTGGCTAGTTTCTCGCCTTTTTTTTACACCAACCGAGATTGGGAGATGGATGACCTACTTTAGGTTCATTCATCTCTGCCTTACTAGTCTCTTTTTTTCTATGATTGCATGTGCATAATGTGATCCCCCATGATGTTTCATTTGATGTATCCTCTCTCTTTTGTGCATTCCTCTATATGTATCTTCATTCTTCTCTATTTTGTAATCATTTTTTATTTGTCTTTGTAGACATGCAAAACTAACATTCTGCATTTGATCAGGATCATTTATCAATTGAACTAGATATTGCATTAGATCCATTCATCACCTTCATCCATTTAAATAATCTCATTGCCTAAGGTTATTTAAAATCAAAAGGCCATTTAAATCAAATCCTAAATCATATTCCATCATTTTCTAATTTCAATAAATCAAGTATTTAAGTCTTGAAAGTCAAATCATATAATCAGCATTAATCAGCATAATCTTCATCTAATCCTAATCTAATGCTAATCCCATCCCACTTGCATTATCTAGATCTAGCCACTTGCACAATAAATCAATTTTATTGATTTATTAAAACCTCATTTTCCCTCAACATGACAAGTCAAACAGGGCATTTATTGCTCTTCTTTCTTGTCCCCCTCTCAAAATTTATTGCAAATTTGAATTTGAATTCTCCCTCTCATGGGCACTCTTCCCAAATCTTGCATATACATCAACTAATCACATGATGACAAGTGTCCTCAACTCATTGGCTTGTTTTTGATCCCACATTGGTCCCTCTTCAACACTTAGCATTTTGAAAATCTTTAAATAGGTGCTTCATCTTTGAGCAAATCCTCCACAATCCTATGCAAGGTTACTCTCTTCATTTGAGATTTGATCTTGTTCATCATCACTCCACCATCTTCATAGCATTTCATCATCTTGAGCTTTTTATCAAGGATTGGGAAAGGGTCACTAGCACATGTGACACCAATCCACTATGAGATAGAGTTGGATCATGTCTTTTATATGCTTTTTAAAGTTTCTATTGTTCCATTTTATTGCATGATTGACATGTTTCATTATTTCATAGGGATGTTAAAATGTTGTTTTATTTTAAACTAACCATTTGCAGATTTTAGCATCCACAAAATGGTGCTAGAGGGAGGGCTTTTATAATGTTTTATAATATCTATGTTTCCCATTGCTCTATTTTTTCTTTGATGATTACTTGTGCTCGAATCTGGTTTGTCAATATACATTCTATCCACTTGAATGTTAATTTGTCTAAACTTTGATATTACGTAGTAGATAGAGACAATTATTTTAAGCTATGAAAAGTTTGATTTGAAGACGGTTTGTTGCGATTCAGCTTGATCAGCCCAAGTATGCCTGTCTCACAAGGTTTGATTAATCATGCTATTCTATCTTTGTGGCACTTCATTTAATTCATCGTATAAACAGAAATCATAATCTATTATTCTTGAGTCTCCAAAGAATGTTGAAATCTGGGTGATCTTGTGACCATTATTGGCATACAATCGATTGAGATTTGAGAGTTGTCTGTAACTTTTATTTCAAATAGCTACAATTCTATGTTTTGATTTAGAAGAGGCAAGCTGCTTTGCATCATTCATCTGTGGGGGCACGATTTCTACTATGGAACATTGGAATGTTGAACAAAATGCTGGTAAAGTCTTTCCTTACTTAAATATAAATTGATGCAGGACTGTTAAGTCTTTTATTTCGTGTAGCCAGCAACTATCAATTTCAGAGACATTTCTTTATATCATGTCAATTCCAAACGTACAATAACAATGCTAATGTCTGTCGACCAACATGACAAGATGCTTTTCTTTTGAAAAGTTGCTATTGAGTTGTGTTGTGCAAAAGTTACAGGTAATGAAGAGATCTTATCAAATATATGACAGGCTCACATAGACGTAGGAGTTTTGGAAGCACACACAAAACAAATATTATAGTTTTTCTTTAAAGAATTCTGTCAAATAGTTCATACGCCTTGTCTATGCTTCCACGCCATTCTGACAACTGTTCATGTGACTTGTCTATGCTCCGCGTGCTGCATACGCCTTATCTATATCTCCCTGTTAACAATTCGCACACCTGGTCTATGCTTCCATATTTTACTAGAGGACAGTTCGCATGCCTTGTCTCTACCCGCGCTTTTAGACTGTCAAGCGCCTTTTCTGTGTTTGGCATCTCCTTGAAGCATTCTGTCAACCAGTTCACATGCCTTATCTGTGGTTTTTGGTTCCTGCAATCGTTGCACTTGAGTATGAGATAGCCCGCGCCTTGTCTCTGCACTCGATTAGTGGTTGTGTAGGAGGGTGAGAGGGAAGACCCCAAGGTTTCCAAGACAAGAAGAAGAACCCCAGAGGCCGCACTCACAAACTGTATGCGTTTGAGAGAGATTCGAGCTATCACTTTTGAGAGGGGCATCGTCTGCCAAGAGCTCGACCTGAATCCCTCTGCCTCTTGCTAATCCCTTTCGTCTCTTACATGCTGTGCAGGTTTAAATTCCACGCACCCTTTCTCATTCTTTTAAACAGCTTGTGCGCTTTGTCTCTGCTACTAGTTCATGCGCTTTGTCTATGTTGCTAGACTGTAAGACACTTCGCACGCCTTGCCTATGCTTTCACATTTCTCCAGAGGACAGTTCGCGCGCCCTGTCTATGCCTTCACATCTCGCTGTCAATAGTTTGCTTGCTTTACTGTGCTGATGCGTTTCAAACAAAAATCCTGCTTTTATTGTGCGCCGATGGATGTCCCTTCATTATTAAATCTTGCTTTCAGACTAGAGCTATGAGGGGCTATGATTATTAGTGTAGCTATGGCTATGGCTCTAGATTCTAGATGTGCTCTATGCAATGTGATTTGGTCGACATCAACACAATGTACTCTTGTTTACTGCCAAACGCTATTGAAGTCATCATCATAACTGCTGTACCTAAGTTGGTCTTTAATGCGCATTTGGTCTGCTGTAAATTAGAAGTTTTGAAATCCATTTCTTTTTGTTGTTATAAAAGGCAAGTGTAAATTAAAAGTGTCCTGGCATGTTATCATTGATTCAAGTTTATCGTAAGGTCATGTGTAAATTAAAAGTGTGTTGACATTTATCATTGAATCAATAATAAATATCAATGCAATTTTATTTTATTTTCCTTGCTTTAAAAAGAAAAGATTTCTTCATAGAGTTGACATGCCTTAAATTTTATCATTTTGCCTAAAATCTTATTTGTGATATTGATAGGAAAAAGGCGAAGGTTGATATCAAAATCCAACATGGAATAGGTACCAAAAGCCAACAAAGGAAAGCGAAAGGTCAACAAAGAGAAGGCTATCAAATGGAAACCAAGGAGGGGAAATTCTTTTTTGAAAACACAATGTGTTTTTAAACACTTTAGTGTTTGATCAACACTACCTCATGAAATTGTTTATCTTTTGTTTTAGAACGCTAATTTTCATTTTGGTCTAAAACGAACAATTTGATTTTCATTGCAAAGGGCTTAAAACGAATCTTAGGACAAACTTACTAGAGTTCGTTTTGGGTTAAAAATTGGACAAGCAATCTTCATATTTCATTTGGTGCTTAAAACAAACTCACAATTGCTTTGAAGGTTATAAAATGAACAAGTGTTTGAATTGTGTGATTGTTGTCTTTTGAGTGCGTATCCTCTCCCCTTGCGCTTCGTGTGATCTAGGGTGCAAGAGAAACACTCAAAATACATTTTATTGCTTTGAAACACTTCAATTTGGGCTTAAAAATTAAACATCTTGTGCGAGTGTGAGTAGGGGCATTTTCACGTACATTCTCTTTCTTTGTGCCATCAAAGATCGATCGAGTTACGGATTGGGTCTTTGCTCGCTTTTGTTTATCTTAGAGGGCCTGCCTTGGGGAAAAAGTACTCACCCAAGCGACGACTCAAACGGTAACACTCTAAAGCCAAGAGTATTTCCAGCCAAGATATAAATGAGGCTTTTGGTTAAACACCATAATCACGCGGTTGGCTCAGAAATGAGATGGATCGAAGGGACTCTTGCGGTATGGGTCAATCTCCACGAGCGGAAAGTCCTTACTAGAACCTATGTGCTAGAATTTGCCAAAATCCTTAATCTGTTTGTTGGTGCAAGAACGGTCATTCTGAAGCTGCCCCACAATTTTACGGCTTTTAGTAGAGATGGAAAGCATGCCATGGGAGTTTCATGGGTGTTGGTGCTTGGCTGCCCCGTATAAGTGAGTGCCGTGGAGGGGAGCCAGTGGGGTCAAGCATCTAACAATCCGCTAAAAGTAGGCGTAGCTGGACTTGTCCAAGTGGGGACTCAACAAACATTGTCTATCACATCCATAGGGCTTGTAATTATTCTTTGTTTGAAAACACAATGTGTATTCGAAAACATTTTGCAAACAAACATTCAACATGATTCTCAAAATTTCCAAACCCTCTTGAAGACAAATATCATTGACTCAATCCATATGTTACTGCTTTCCCTACGGATTCATGTCTGTAGAGGTTCCTAAGCATTGGATTATATCTCAATTTGTCTTCTTGAGTAAACAATAGGAAAACCCTTGCCTTAAGTTCATTGAATTTCCACATAAAATATCTTGTGGGGTTTAAAGAAATTAAGACATTGGACATCTTAGTTTGAAACATAATCAAGTGGTTGTTTTTGGTAAAAAGAATACATTAAGCAAAGATAACGAATTGGACCCCACACATGTGCTTGATATATCTTGGTCATATTGGTCTTTTGATTGCTCTTAGAGAAAAGTGTGTTCTTCAATACCTTGGCCTAGTAAACAAAGTCTCTCTAAGTCTCTTAGGATCAAAATCAAACACTTCATTCACCTCGAACATTTATCAACATCATCCCACAAACAACTTTAGAGCTTTGAAAACGTCATTACCTATACTTGGGTACATTTCCAAACCAAATCAAAATCATTTGTTTAGTTAGGTGTGTTTGGATGAATCCTTCCATGCACACTTAGTTAAATTATCAACCATCATTTGAACAAGTTCATCCTAAGATCACATCCAACATATTAGGGTTTACAAGTTCATCATCCACATCAAACAATCAAAATCAAAAACCCCAAGTCTAGCATTTGATCCAAAGTTCCTAAAACGTTCATCATTCATATCATTTACACATTTCATCCTCCATCTCGCCATTGGTCCTAAGAACCTTAGATTTCACTTTCATAACAAGGTCAAAACACAAGAAGAACATGGAATATAAACTAGATTCATACATCATGAGCGGTCCAAACCAACCAAACTATCCAAGCCTCACGAAATCATGGGATTATGGAAACTCACATCCATACATAGGATCACTATCTCCTACGAATATCAAGAGCACAACGAATGTGAGTATGCCCAATCTGAATTTTGGAACACATCTCCCCATGATAGATTTAAATCAAAGTCCAAACTTACAAGTCTATCCTCCAAACAATCAATACATGAGTCTTCAAACGAGTAACATCATTCCACCAAATCCCTACAAACCAAATGTGGATGTACCAAGTGCAAGTTTTCAAAACATGAATCCTAACTCAGAAAACTTTGGAAAAATGATTCCCAATACCAACAATGTTCATCCTATCATGCCAAATCTGAACATCATCCCAAATCAAAACGTCATCCAAAATCCATTCATCCATGATCCCATTCAAAAACAACAAGCATGCATGCCAAAACTACTTGAACACAAGCCAAATCAACTATCTCAAGTGAGTCAAGATCAAAATCAAGAACAAATTTTGCAAGATCAAATCGCGGAACTTTCCAAAATAGTTGAGGCATTGCGCCAAGGGAAATCTCCACCACCTACATCATGCCTTGGTTTAGGGCTTCCCCCTTTACCTATCGCCAATCAATCCACCCAAAACAATCCACCTAACGTCAATCAAACCATCACGTCAAATCCTTCAAGTATACCATCGACATCACACCAATGGATGGTATCTAATCAAGCAACAACATTGATCCCAAATCGAAATACGGTCTCCCAAGGACCTATCACCTCGGTCATTCCAACCATCACTATCCCTTCAATCATTCCAAACGCCACTATCACACCCATCACATCTCAACCTCTCACTACCATGATCGCTCCGAGCGTATCTCAAACACTTGTCACTACATCCAACATGATTCTAAATCCACCACCACCCCCACCACCACCAATTTCCACCACATCAATCCAATACAACGCGACATTACAAGCTGCTTTTCAAAAGGGATTCCAACAATATCTAGCCATGCAACAAGCAACACAAGCTCAACAAGTGAAACAATCCTCTCAAGTTTCCCAAGCCTCTCAAGCTACCCAACCAACACGAGCACAAACACAAAAGATGACAACTATTGAAAACAAGGATCAAGATCAATCCATCACTGAGCACACGTTTACTTCATCCAATGATCAAATCGACATATGTCAAGAGTCACTTTTGAATCACGATCAAAATCCACCAACAAAACTTGATAATGAGCCAATTCAAGAAATATCAACATCACTTGATGCTATGGTCGAAGACATTCACAATCTCTCCATTGCAATTGTCGAAAACAATGATCAAAACCTCTCCATTGAGGAGCACATTGAGGATGTATCTACACAATCCGATGATAAACTCACCATACATCAAGAGCCACTTTTTAGTGATCTCTTTCAAGGAGTGTTAGGGTTATTTGATCCTATTGACATAATGCACGATCCATCGACCTATGATCATGTTGAAAATGTCTCTACATCGCCTTATGAGGTAGAGGACATATCTCAAGAATTTATTCCAAAGCATGATCAAAATCTTTCACCAAAGTCTAGCAATGGTCCTTTTCAAAACATGTTGATCCCCTTTGACCGCATGGTTACAAATACTGAAAGAACCCTAAACTTGACACTTGAGGATATTGAGCCACTTACCATGTATAATGAAGATATCCAAGCACCATTTGTAAGCGATCGATCCTTTGAAACAGACCCATGTCAAGAGCTTGATCCAAAGCATATCGAAAGCAATCCCAAAATAAATCAAGATCAAAAATTTGTATCTCCAAGATACTACAATGATCTAATGGATATTCTCCTATCCACACAAGATGATCACATCCACATAGCACTTACTCCTCCATCTACCCTTGAGATGCTTTCTATGGATGGGCACGTAGCTGATCTTCATCTAGAACAAGATTTTGTTACACAAAAAGAGCAGATTCTTAACTCCTACAATCAAATGGAGTTGTCAACATCAAGATCAAATATGTCCCAAACTCAGATTGAGGACATCATGAATAA